>VUQH01082453.1:0-20811 GCA_015106775.1 Etroplus canarensis | reverse complement strand
AAATCTCAACATCTTCAGTTCTTCCACCTCCTGTCTTTTTGTCAGTGCCACCGTCTCCAAACCATACATCATAGCAGGTCTCACTGTTGTCTTGTAAACCTTCCCTTTCACTCTTGCTGCTATCCTTCTGTCACAGAGCACCCCTGCACCCCCTATCCCTTCATCAGGGAGGGATAGAAATGAAAGCCAGTGGAGGTTGAAGCACAAGCAATATGTGGCCAAAAGTACTGGGACATCTCCACATCCCACCTATAGCAGCTTTTCTGACCTCCCATTCTCAATCCAGAGGCTTTAATATGGAGTTGGTCCCTTTGCAGCTAGAACAGCTTCCACTCTTCTACCAAGGCTGTCAACAAGATGTTGGAGTGTATTTGTGGGAATTTTTGTCCATTCATCCAGAAGAGCATTTATGAAGTTAGAGGTTAGACCTCACCTCGAAGTCTCTGTGGGTCACCTGGGTACAGTGTTCCCAGTATTAAAGCTCACTGCATCTGCTACATCAGTGGAAGAGTTCTGATCCTCAGCTCCATGCACTGCAGAGCTTTCTGCTTTTCTTTCACCTTACTCATACATTCAGACACCACTGACTGGCTGACTGACTGACTGACTGACTGACTGACTGGCTGACTGACACACCTCATAGTTTCTCTTTTGATATTTTTTAATTCTGTTGATTACAGACGAAGATCTTATTAATGTCCTTCAGTAAAGGAGTCCCCTCCCATCATTTGTCATGACATTTCAGCAAGTCATGATGAGACACCAGGCCTGGCTCACAGTCTGTTCTAGTTCATCCCAAAAGTGCTGGATGGGGTTGAGGTCAGGGCTCTGTGTGGGTCAGTCAAGTTCTTCCACACCAAACCCATCCAACCATGTCTTTATGGAGCTTGCTTTGTGCACTGAGACACAGTCATGCTGGAACAGAAAAGGGCCTTCCCCAAACTGTTCCCACAAAGTTGGAAGCAAAGAATTGTCCAAAATGTCTTGGTAAGCTGAAGCATTAGGATTTCCCTTCACTAGAACAAAGGGGCCCAGGCCAACCCAAGAAAAACAACCCCACAGCATTATCCCTCCACCAAACTTTACAGTCAGACAGGTAACATTCTCCTAGATTCACCAAACCCAGACTGGTCCATCAGACTGACAGATGTTTCCACTGCTTTAGAGTCCAGTGGCAGCGTGTTTTACACCACTCCATCTGACACTCAGCTTTGTGTCTGATGATGTAAGGCCTGCATGCAGCCGCTCGGCCATGAAGCTCCTGGTGCACAAGAGGAGGTTTGGAACTCTGCAGCTATTGAGTCAGCAGAGTGTTGGACACTTTTCCGCGCTATGCTCCTCAGCACTCGGTGACCCCACTTTGTAACTTTACATGGTCTGACACTTCGTGGCTGAGTTGCTGTAGTTCCTAAATGCTTCCACTTTGCAATAATCCCACTTCCAGCTGATGGTGGAATATCTAGGAGGGAAGAAATGTCACCAGCTGACTTGTTGCAGTGGTGGCATCTTATTACAGTACCACGCTGGAACTCAGTGAGCTCTTTAGAACCACCCATTCTTTCTTAATGTTATGCTATCAAATCAAATGGAAATGTTAAATAATCAAAAGTAAAAGCTGAGCCCGAGAAGAACTTTCAGATGTTTTAACCTGAACGCTTCTTAAACTGAGATCATGAACATGTTACTGATGTAACATGTTCTGGATCATCTCTGCAGCCAGACAGAAGGACAAGGAGCTCTTCCATCCAAACGCTGCTGATGTTTCCTCTTTGATTATCATGTACATACACTGATCTACAGAATCCTGAGGACACATTTTAGTTCAGGTCCATCAGCAGCAACCTGCAGGAGAACAGCAGAACCTTCTACCTGCCCTGATGAAGAAGCTCCAAAACCAACTCAGGCACATCAGCACCTTTCCAAGACTCACACCTGTCAGTTCACAAGGTTCTAAATGTCGCTCATGTAATTTACAACATAATGATGATGTGGAGTTAAAGGACTGTTCCGCAGACTTGAAGCACACACGTACAGATTTAAAGCTAAACTGACCTTTCCAGTGAGGAGACGGAGGTCCGACTGTTGTAACGAGTTCGCGGTTTCGGGACAGGAGGAGTCGGATGAGGAGGAGGAGTCATCTGGAGGAGAGGAGGAGGTGGTTAGCGTGACCCTGGACTTTTTCCAACTGATTTAAGAACGTCTGTTTGCATCATTCATATTTAATGCTCCGTCTTTCATCCCATCAGGAATGTGAGCATCATATAAAGATCATAATGTATTAAAATATTAAACTTTCATTTTTTACTTTTAACCAACAATGAAAAGATGATAAAGTTTGTAAACTAATCTGTTACATTTATGAAACAATGCATCTTGTTTGTAAACAGCGTTTGTAAATTATTCAGCTGTGTGTGACGTTTACAGTCATAACAGGCTATGAAGTGGGACATAAATATATGGACGCTCAGTCTTCAGTTTGGTTCAGGTTTAGTCCGAGCTGCTGTCACAAGTTCAGCATGTTTAAGAGGAAGAGGATGAGCTGAGTGAGCAGAAATAAAAGCTACAGTAAGACACACGCTGCTGTATGACACACCGTCCTCATGATTATTAAACATGAATCATATCTGTATGACTCAGCCTGAGTGAAAACTTTCCCACAGGAACAAACACAGAGAACTCTCAGCTCGTCTGTTTAATGTGAAGTTAAGAGTTTCGTAAAGAGATGAACATCTTTACCTTTGCGTCGGCTCACAGATACCTGCTGCTCACCTGTGGTCCTGTTTACCTGTGTGAACCCTCTGCAGGTCAGACGTCACCGAGCCGTAGCGCCTCCTCACTCATGAACACACACACCTAAATCCACCCTCCTGTGGGAGCGGCTTTATGTGATTCATTCCTTCTTTATCTCTGCACTTCATCTACAGATCCCTTCATCAGAGCCGCCTGAAGCACTAAAGAGTACATGATGTACTGCAGTTTTTATACCCGAAGTGAATAAAAATACTCAACACTGTCTGAATGTTTCATGTTTCTTTACATTAAATAAACTGATGTTTTTACATTAAATAATCTGATGTTTTTACATTAAATAATCTGATGTTTCTTTACATTAAATAATCTGATGTTTCTTTACATTAAATAATCTGATGTTTCTTTACATGCTGCTGTGCTGTTTTCATTTTTGCTGCAGTAAAAATGTTTTAACTCAGGATGATTTACAGTCAAATCTCACCGGTCCAACCTGTTGCAGGAATGTATATGTGTGTGTGTTGTATATGTGTGTGTGTGTGTGCGTGTGTGCGCGCGCGCGCGCATGTGTGGTGTGTGTGTGTGTGTGTGTGTGCGTGTGTTTGAGGCCCTAGGCTCCTCCCTCCAGAGAGCGAGACAGACAGGTGTGGACCAGATTGAGTTCCGCCTCATTTCCTCTGCCCTGTGCAGCTGGTCAAGGACACACATTTTAGACACATAAACACAAGCATGTTCGACACATTGTTATGCACGCATGCACACACTGAATATAAGAACAGGGACATGCATGCCGCACACACCTCAAATAAAGACACGGTTCAAGACGAAGGATCAACTGCAGCATTAGCATAAACTGAGCGTGTGTGTTGTGAGTGTTCATAAGACCATCTGCACTTGAATTCCTGTGGAAGAGGATTACAGTAATGATGACAATGTGATTGGCTGAGTATTTCCATGGTGATACTGATGGATTTGCAAATGGTGAAAATCCAGCCCCAATATAAAGTAATTCAAGTCCCTTCCATTGCCTGTCATATTTATAGCATAGCTATCACACACATGCAGTGCTTCACTGACTATTACAGTATTTATAGTTCTCTCCAGTTATTTATAGTGACATGACAGTACTCATTGGCAGTCCATTTCTCATGCTAGTATCAACAGTGGAGGAGCATTATGATAGCGGTACGCTCACGACAACTCAACAACACTCTCCGCTGACTTCAGCAGGTCTTAACGTTCATCTTCGTGCACAATTTTATAGGTCTCATGAGAGCTGGTCATTGGCCATCAAAAAAATTGTCCTGCTCCAATATTAGTCCCAACTGTCATTTTTCACTTTTACTTCAGGCATTTAGCCAGTATATTGGAAGTGCAGCAGGAGGAGCAGTGAGAATCAACTCCGACATCACCAGTGTTATAAGCCAATGGCAGTAAGTGTAAAGTGTATCAAAATGAATTACTTGGTTTTGATGTAATAAAATGTCATAACACTGCGGACTCAGGTGTCATTTGGACACTTTGCCCCAGTGTGGATTCAAACGACAAAATGTGCCACATTGTCTCAGCTAGTCACCCACTTGTGCTTTGGTGGCAGTATGCTTCAGGTGTTGCCAGTGGGTATCTGGGCCATGACTTCCTTCTTCGTCTGTTAGTCATTGTTTGCGAATGCAGATCATTTAAAAAATTTAAACTGTCACCTAAAAAAGTAGCTGATGTTGGAGGTCATATTTTGCAAATGCAGTCTCTCTCTGGCTTTCCAAGCAGAACCTTAGCTGCATGCATACAAAGCCTGCTTAAATGAGTCCAAGTGGACTACAAATAGAAACCAGAAAGCTTCTCGCCTGCAGTTTCTGTATATTTCAGTTTTTAGAGTTTAGAAATAAAGTGACCGAAAAAGGATAATTGTTTTCATCCACGCTGTGAAATAGATTTCATTGCAGTTTTATGAATCAGTTTGATTTTGCTTTTCCTAAAGTGTATTTGCTTGACTTTGTTTCTTTGTCTTTTCTACCTTGCTAGATATTATACAGTGAAATGTGACAAGTAAAACTGGGAGGGACTCTCCACTTCCCTACACTTTTACACACACACGTCCCTATTGTCTGTAGTGTCTATATTCAAAGCTGTTTTTTTATGATACTGCTGTGTGATTATAGATGTATCCCTCAGTGTGGGTGTGTGTATGTGTGCTGGACTGCTGTGGCGCCTGACCAGGGCAGGAAGTGTGGGGTCATAGTGTCTGGAGCAGCCAAGCAACCTCTCTCGCGTTTAAATACCCAGACACAGATACTTTGCCTTTAAGAATGCAGCTTATGGAAAGAGACAAAGCGGAGTGGGGGTTCTGGTGTATACATTATGGCGCTGCATGCTTAAAATGCTGGTGAAAGGGGTTGAGTGCTTGTTATATTGCAAGTGCATATGTGAGATACATGTGTTTGTGTGTGTGTGTGTGTGTGTGTGTGTGTGTGTGTGTGTGTGTGGTCCTTTGAAGGTTGCATGAGCCACCATGTGGGGATCACATGTGCCACTCAGATAAAGAAGTCTTTGTGAGCAGATGGAGAAGATCTAGCTCATGTCACACACATCCATTCACTTGCACATAGATACACTCCAATACACACGCATGCAGTAACCAATGTACAGTATACACGGTAACCAGTGCAAACACACTTTACTGCTGCTTTTTATCATTTATCTCTCCTCCCTTTCAGTCTGTCCTTAAACCCACACAGTTTGGCTGGTTGCGAATGAGAAATTTACATTTGCAGTCTTGTATATTGCTTTGGTATGAAATCATTATGGTTAGGAGCGAATGCACACAGCAGTGTGATTACAAAGACCTGAGTCAGTGTTTTAGGTATGTGACGGTTAGTTTAAATGATTGTGCAACTGGATAGCACAGTTTAGCACCTTTGCTCAGGTATGTGGGCTTGGCAGGGCTTGTCTGATGTCTCTCCAACTTTGGTTCAAACCTACACACACGGCTCATGAGACTATAAGGGTGCATCCAGAGCTAATCCTTACAGCCATCTTCCTGTTAGACTTTCCCCCATCTGTAAGTATTTGAGGATCAACTCGGATCCAAGTAATGTAAATTTCACAATCAGAGGGTGAACAAGAGGCTCGGCGGAGGCGTCTGCACGCCCGCCAGGTCTTTGTGAATGCACAGACCTGTCTGTGAGACACCACTTCACATTACAGTGCTTTAACTATGCATCCGTTCTTCAGATGGACTTTAAGTGGACTTGCAAAAGTATAATAGGAATGACTACTTATCCTTGGTGTCTGCAGCTTTCTGTGTCCATAAACAAGTAAAATATCCACCTTATAACGCACACACAGAGGTGTGCATCTTGAAGGTACACAAAGTCTTGTTGCCGTAGCTCATTTTCAGTCTCAGTGCTTGGCACTTTCAAAGAGAGACAAAATTTCCACTTCTACTTCCATAGTTTTTATTTAGTCAGAGTGCCTCGGGCCACATTTCTCAGACTGTGTATTTGTGAGTTTGAAGCGAGTTTAGGCATGCCATCAGACTGCTGCTCTCCATTTTAATACTGTTGTTGTTTTTGAAATATCAGAAGTGTGTCAGTCAGTATGCACACTTGAGTATCCAGAGAATACAGGTGCATTGCCAGCGCAGTCCTGATCATCAGTGATTAGCACAACCACAACAGTGCAGCCGCTTCATCCTTGTGACCAGCTCTTGTTATTTTTTCTGTTAAGTGTGAGACATACAGTATAATCTGCGAAGCCACATGTGCATTATAGATGTGACTTGCTGGCAGCTGACTAGAGAACAGTTCAAAAAGACCCAGAAAAGTAAATGTACTGTTAGAGCTATGAACAGCTGCAACATCAGTATATTAAGTTACCTTTTTGGAAGTTCAGTGTCATGACTTGTTTTGTAAAACCTCCACAGTTAAGGTTGTTTCAGCCTTTTCCCTGGTGACAGCACTAAATAAGTATTGTAGTATCCCACCTATGTGTTATTCCTGCTCAGCCACAAACATCTCAAGTGCGGGGGTTTGCTTTCTGGTTATTGTGGCTGTCCTCACTTACGTTAGACTCTGTTTATTTTTGGGATGAAGCTGACCATTCAGGGTTTAAGGGTTTGACGACAAAGCTGTGTTTTATTTTGAAGGACTGACGTCACAAGATTGCCAGCGTCAAAATCTGCGCTCTGAATGCTGGCTACAGCTGTTAGGGGCACGCTCCGCTCGGCTGCTCTGGTGTGGTTTGTGTGCGTGTGTGTGTGTGTGTGAGTGTGTGAGAGAGAGAGAGAGAGAGAAAAAAGAAGGAAGAGAAGGACGGTGAGGGTGAAAACAGTAGACTGTTAAAAGGGTTATATTCATCAAACACCAATTTGCACATGCTTGCTCAAACAGCTCACAAAAACACAAGCTCTCTTTCACTCTCTCTCACACACGCACACACACACACACACACACACACACATAATTTGCACTGTTCTCAGGTCTTAATTTTGGCAGCAGCCACAGTCAGGCTTCCTTCATTAGCGTCTGTCTAGACACAATTTATTACCAAGTGTTCATTCTTGTTCTTTCACTCTGTCTACCCGTTTGTCTCACTGTGGGCTCACTGCTCCTGGATGTTCAGACCGTCTCTGGGTGTGCGTCTGTGTGGTGAGACGCTAGTCGGTGAGTCTGTCTGTCACCCTTCTTCTGTTTATGTGGGTGTTGCTTTTCCTGCTTGTCCCCAAAGAGGAAGCTGAGCTGTCTGTGTTGTCTGTTACTTCTATCCACCCGGTTCTTGTGTGGGAGTCAGAGTGGGTGTGTGATGGTTTGTGAGCCAAGCTTGGTTATGACCATGACCTTTTACTGAAAACCGTGTGGCAAAAGTTCACTGAGCCAAACATCCTCAGCCACAGCCGACCTGTCACTCCTCCTCACTGTCTGTAGCTCTGAAAACTCTGGCATCACAGGCACACACGTGTTTACAGCCTCTTATTCATACTCACAGAAATAATATGTCCTCCACCCAGTTGAAATGCACTTTATTAGGCCATAGCAGATCTCACAGGAAATGCAAAAAACAAATGAGACTGGTCCACACCTGTCTGTCTCTCCATACTAACTACAGAAGACTGGCATCAGATCCTAAAGTTTTAATGTACCAACTGAATAAGAAAACAAAAACTGACTGCAATTTTTGCACTAAATAAAATAGTCACTCCCCCCTTCATTCAAGCAATCTAAACAACACTACCCTACTAAAAATGCACTTATGTACCCGTATCCTGATGTCACACACACATTCAGGATGCAGTGTGTCAGCATTTCAAGAGACACAGTGTTCTTGCTCGAGATTAGCTCCGTGATGTGTGCCTGCCAATCAGAACTGGCTTTGTAGTGTTTGCCCGCATGCTGGCAATTTTACTAAAGGTCAATTTAAGGATATAACCCAAGTGCCAAGTGACTCCTTTTAAACACACAATAAGTACAGCAGACAGTGAATGGAGGCAGAAAAATACTGATCAAGATAACCCTGTCATTTAGCACCAGCCCTGCAGCAACCTGCTGTTTGTGTGTGTGTGTGTGTGTGTGTGTGTGTGTGTGTGTGTGTGTGCGCGCGCGCACGCACGCAGGTATGAAGCCTGTTGCCCTAACTTGAAGAAACCTACTGAATCACCAGTGACTAAGGACCGGAGCAACTCAAGGCTACTATACTCACGCCATACAGGTTCACACATGCTGCATTGTGTGTGTTTGCCAGTAGGTGAATATGTTAATGGGATTTTATTGTGTACTAAGTCGATATGTACTGCAGTAGTAAGAAGTGCAGGTGTTAGATGGTGCACACACAGACTAGCATGTAGGTACGTCACTGCACTTAATTGTATATGTATGTGGATATAAGTGTGTGTTTTGCGAGTGTAGCCTGTCAGCCTGATGTTTTTAAGACAAGAGCTCTTTGACAGATTTATGGACTTCTTAAGATAGACGCTGTCGACCCAGTGACATAACGATTGTTTTCTCAATGTGGTTTTTCACCAGCTGACCTCATTTTCTGTTTTTTTGGATTTTTGTAGCCTCCTATATATATCATATCACATTGGTCGTTATGCTTGCTCATTGACCATCATTGCATGTCATATTCTCTGTACCCATGTGTCCTGTCACTTTTGGCCATCTTCCATAATACAAATGCTAAACAAGAAGAACTAAAAGAAAAATCATGTACAGTTTTCTTTGCTGTTTATTTGACCTAATCAGCAAATTGGGCTATTTGATATTTCATCCTTCCTCATGCCATGAAGCACAGGGCTGTTTTGGTCTGAATGCTACAAACACTAAAACTCTCTCTCCCTATTTATTTCTGTCAAACCAGCCCTGTTCCAGCCTTTTTCACCTTGTCTCTCTGTCTCTCAACCTGTCTCGGTTTTTCCTTCCATTTTCTCTTTTGTCAGAATCAGGGCCATTTACACGACCTTCTCCTTCCATGCCTCTCTGCCTCTTCATCTCTGCTGCTCTCCCCTCTGAGCAGTCTCTGTTGCTCCACCCCTCTGCCTCCCTCTGTCTTCTCTGCACTGGTTAATGTCAAAGGAAGATACTCCCACTGGTTAACCTTTACAGACAAAGATAAACATCACTTTCTGTATCTTTCAATCTCTCACTATATTTTTCACAACTCGATCTATGATTTCTGTTGCTTTGTCTCAGTCTTCATCTGTCACCATTTCAGTTTACATACACGATTAAAAATGTGTGTTTGCTCCTTTTTGCTCTTTGGCCTTACCATACCAAAATAACCCCCTCTATCGCTGTCTTTCATCTCTCTCTATCATTCTTACAACTTCTCCCCCCTTTCCCCCTCCATACACTCATGATATCAGTCAAAATCAAATCATAATGTCAAAGTTTGTGACATTTTATTTTATATGTGATGAAAGAATACAGTCTACCTTTGCAACAGTTTAGCCTACAACTCATTGTGTTGTAGGCTGAATTGAACTGTTGTTATTTTTTTAAGGTGGCACTACTCAGATAGCACCAAACTTCCTCCTCACTTAACTACACATGCGCACACAGATGTTCCACCTTTACATTGCAGCCAGCTGTGGCCCCTGAGGGGAGTGTGCCCTTTGACCTTGAGCTCAAAGGTTTGGGGCCTTACCCTCCAGGCTGCAAGATCAGTGAAGGCTGAGCCAGCTGTTTTTGCCTCATATCCACACAACTATCACACGCACACACATGCAAGCTGCTCTAGGCTATGTGTACTACAGTGGTTCAGCATGGACACGCTCAATAGGGAAACATATGGAAGCTGAAACGTGTGGGCGTGTTTTATGTTGCAGCCCTGCAGGTAGAATATCAGAGTGTGAGGAAGAGAGACAACAGAGATGGAGACAAAATACAATGACAAAGTTAGGTTCACTGACTCGTTCACCAGCAAGAACAAAGACACCAAAAAGTAGTCTGTATGTGTTCAGTATATCATTTGCTGCTGTAAGCTATAGTTTTTTGCAGACACTGATCAACAAGACAGTAAAATATAAAGTAGTGCATAGTCCTAGCTAAAGCAAAGAGGGCACAGTGTCTTATTATCTGTTGGTCAAACAGAACAAGGGCAGGCTCTTTCAGATATGAGTAAGAGGACAACCAAGGCGCTGACATTTAGCTTGCAACTATCATCAACCACAGCCATTTGATAAAAGGGTGTATGTGGCACATTTGTGTGTCTGAGTGTATTGAAAGACTATTTAGTGTTAGAGTACATTGCGCATTGAACACTGAGCACATTACAGGTGCTGTGTGCGTCAGTGTGCGTGTGCGTGCCAGGGGTGGGGAGGTGCACCAGAGTGCCACCTGTTCTCAGTCATGTGGCCCAGCAGTGACACTGTGAATCACTGAACAGGCGGCACATGAGGAACACACACACAGATGGCCACAGCGCTGGTCCAGGCACTGCTGTGCGTTTTGGCTGACACTGTCACACTGTGGTTTATAAGCCACACCGAATGACATATCGGCACGATGACCACAGAACAGTCAGCAAACGTCACGCATGCATAATAAAACAATCCCGTGGAATAAAAAATGAGCTCCGGCTGCCCTCAGCACGACAACAGTGTTAATCTTTCAGCCCTTGAGTAAAGAGCTGGTGAATTGGTGACCGCCGCTTCAACTCACACAGGAATGTCACAGATGTGTTTAACCTAGTTTTGACAGAAGATGAGAATAGAAACACTATCATCCAGCACACATTACTGCCGACCAAATTGGTCTCATTTTGTGAATCAAGTCTTGTAGTGATAATATTCTAACTATTTAGGAAATTCTCGAATGTGAATGTTGATCAAGCAGTGAAGTTACTGCTGTTAATGCTGACACAAGACTGACTTTTGATCCCCTGGTTGTGCTTTCAGGAGGAGAGAGGTGTCATGGTTTCCTGTGGATGCTAAAAAAGAGGGACTACTTTACCTTTGATCACCAGGTAAGACTCTTCCTCCCATGATCTGGCGGTCACGGTTTTGCACATGGTCTCACATGACCACACAATACTGTTGTAAAAACAAAAGTTGCTGCAGTTGACACTCACATATTACATCCTGTTTTGTGACATCTAAGTTTCACTCATCATTTAAAGAGATTGATTGTTTAAAAACTGCTCATACCTTGTTATATAATAAAGGCTGTAAAATATTGTATGTAGGTAAGGCGGGTAGAGCAACAGACTGGCATGTGAAGAGTGTGAGTAAGAGAGCAGTAGGAGGAAACCAGAGTGCACATTACACACACATTCATTAGTTAGTAGGTGGGTTGGGAGGTCCTAGGTGTAAGTAGATCATTGATTCTTTACAATTTCTCATACACGCAAAACTGTGTGCTTTTGAACTTCGTGTGTGTGCGTTGTAGGTGCTGAAAGATAAATGTCTTTTAAAAGTCACTGACTCAGATATCAAATGTTCAAGTCATTTCAAAACTGCATCAAAGTGTAAAGGTTGATGATTTGATTTTTCATTCTGGAAGCAAATCACAAAGCAAAGCAACAGAGCCAATATATTCACTATTCAAACCTCTGAGATAAGAGAAGCTTCCTGCTTTTATGCCTCAATCCAGGCGACTGCCGTGACCTGATACATTGTGTTTTGGGTTGTCATCATTCCCATTTGTGTGAGCACAATATAGCTCAAATGCCTGGTGGGAAATTCTTCAAATTTGGCACAAACCTTCACTTGCACTACAGGATGAACTGATTAGATTTGGGGATCAAATGTCAAAAGTCTCTGTGACCTTACCTTAAAGAAAATTGTGATCAGTGAAAATCTCACCTTATAGACCAAAAAGTAGTCAGAATAGTGTTGTTTTTTCTTTAACTCTATAGAACATCCTGTACAGTGCACCTATTGTAGCAGAAGCAACATAACTCCACCAATGTCTGCATTTTCTGATGCTAACTAATTTGGGTTTTCAAACCCCCACAACAGTTTGAGATAGATATAGTGATTCCATGCAGTTTAATGTGGTTTTTACTTTACACCATGTTGCAAGTAAACTTTACCAACATTCCACAAACTTCCACATTTTTCCATGTTAAAATCCCCTTATAACATCGGAGCTGCTACATGCTTATTGTAAAACTATTGAATATTTGCTGTCTGTTTAACTCAGTGGGAGCAGCAGTACACAGCGGCCATCATGAGGCACATCAAGTCCCTGCCCTCGGTAGACCTTCTGCGTTTAACATATTGCCCCAACCGCTCAACAGATGACACTGTTCTCACTCTCACCCACCTAGACAATAAGGACATACACATAAGAATGCCATTCATAATTCAGTTCAGCATTCAGTACCATAATTCTGCAGCACCTGGTTGATAAACTGAACCTGCTGGGCCTAAACACCTCCCTCTGCAACTCAATCCTGGATTTGCTGACTGGAAGACCTCAGTCAGTCCATACTGGTCAGAACATCTCCAGTACGACCACACTGAGCACTGGGGCACCACAGGGCTGTGCGCTCAGTCCACTGCTGTTCACTCTCAGAATCAGAATACTTTATTCATCCAAGGGGGAAATTGCTCTGCTGACTAATAACTGTGCAGCAACACGCAGCTCAAACCACATTATCAAGTTTGCTGATGACACGACCATGGTGGGTCTCATCAGAAAAAACAGTGAGTCAGCATACAGAGAGGAGGTGCAACAGTTAACAGGCTGATGCAGAATCATCAATCTGTCTCTAAATGTGGATAAAGTGAAGGAGGTGATTGTTGACTTCAGGAGATCACGGAGTGTCCACTCTCCACTGAACATCAATGGTTCCTCTGTGGAGATCCTGTGGAGACCACCAAATTCCTCGGTGTTCATTTGGAGGAGAACAACTCCTGGTCTCTCAACATCAGCTCCATAGCAAAGAAAACCCAGCAGCATCTCTACTCACTATGAAGGCTTAGGGAAACCCATCTCCCACTGCCCATCCTGATAATACCATCAAGAGCATCCTGAGCAGCGGTGTCACTGTCTGGTACAGTATCTGACCCTGCAAGCGGACAGTGAGAACAGCTGAGAAGAACATTGGAGTTTTCTTCACATCACATCACAGACATTTGTTATACACACTCTACCCTATCCAACCCCACGCACCCCTCACACAAACTCTTCACCCTCCTACCATCTGGCAAGAGATACCAAAGCATTCTGCCCCTTACTGCCAGACTGTGCAACTGTTTCTTCCCACAAACCATCAGACAACTCAATCAAGGTTATTATAGTTAATAAAACTAAACTAAAAACTAAAACGTGGATATGTTTATTGAGACTCAGGATGTCTACATGATTGTGACTCATCTGCGTTTATCTTGTAATTTCTGATCTAAACATCTTAAATCTTCTCCTGATAAATACCATCCATATTATAATAATTAAGAAAACTAAACTAAAATGAAACATTTTCAAACAATAAAAACTTGACTAAAATGAGCAAACCCACTCTGGAAACTAACTGAAACTAAACTGAATTTAAAAAAAAACTCAAAATGAAATAAAATTACAAACTAATTAGAAAATACAAAACTATAATAACTTTAAACTCAATACTCAGGGACTCGACTGGAAACACACAGACACTAACAAAACACAAACACTTTTCCACATTCTTTGGAAATGCAACACTGAGGATATGTATTATAATATTTTGTAATATTTATATTTAAATACTTTCTACATTCACTCATAATGGTCAGCACTGCTTGTCATTGTGTTTTTTATCATCACTTTTTCATTAAATGTCCTCTCTTTCACTGTTTACATATACAGTATTTGCGCTAATGTGTTTCTTAATTGTATATGTAGCACCACGATCCTGGAGTAGCGTCATTTTGTTTCATGCATCACCTGTACATGCTTGAAATGACAATAAAGAGCCTACTTACTTAGTATGTGGAAGCAAGTTGCATCAGAGCGATTTATCCTCCAGGCAGGGACATGTGAATAGTTTTGTTGTCCATGACAGGAAAGTTACCAGCTGGACAATCTGCTCAAAATAAAATGTATTCCTTTCGAGCTCTCATAACTTTGTAAGCTCCTTTACTTTTCACTGTGTATAACTTCAGGACGGTGAGTATTTTAAGCAGGACTGGAGTGCTTAGCTTATCATGGCGCTACAGTATGGATTAGCTGGTTGTTTGGGGAACTAAAGGGAAAGCTGGGGCTCGCTATCAGTCCCTCTCTCCTTGAATAAAGGCCTTAATTATCAGGGCTGCAGCGCTCCATTCAGCCGGCTACATGGCTGCTATATGTGGGTGTGCTAAGCCAGCCTGTCTGTTTGTCTGACTGCCTGTGTGGCTCTCTGTCTCCTCACGGTGTGAGTGTGTGTGGAGGTGATTATTATCGTGTCTGTCGATCTCTCAGCTGACTCATGTTATGCCACATGTACACACACTCACACACACACGCAGTCCCACACAATCCTACATATCGGAGGCTGAAAAGTACCATCTGTACCAGGGACACAGTCTCCTACGCCTGCCTGCACACACACACACACCCTTGCAAACTTTCTTTCTAGACCTCATCACTATTATAAGCTGTTTATTTTTCAGGTGTGCGTGCGTGTGTGTGTGTGTGTGTGTGTGTGTGTTGCATGGCTGGCGTGACAGGAATTTTGGGTCTCAATCCCATAAGAGTGATGCTAAATATATTTGGAGTGTGAGAACTGAGCTGTCTTCGTCCCCAATCTCTTTAATTACACACACACACACATATACACACTTGTCTTCATTGCTTCCACTCGCATTAACAGAAGATTGTTAGCCTTGCTCAAGAGTTGTAAAAACAGTGCTTCACATTTTTTTCTTTATTGTCCCTCCCGCCACACACATACATGCTTGGGACCCCTGGGACAGGCTATAATTCCTCAGCTTCCCTTGTTGTGGGAGAGGAACTATGGGAATTCAGCTCATATATGTTTAATCTTCTCAGACTCTTATTATATGGGCTGCAGTGTGTTGCATATATGAGAGGAACAGCTGGAGGAAGCTGTATTTGTGTAGGGGCAGTGTGTGTGTGTGTGTGGCACACTAGAGTCCCACCCGTGCCCACATCAATCAGTCCTCTTCCTGTTCACTTTGCAGGGCTAATGGTCTCCCACTGCACTCTTTGCAGTGCAGTTACACCCACACACTGATACACACAGGCACTTACGAGACAACAAACACTTAGACACTCAACACACCTAACAGAAGATATATTGGTGTAATCTTACACACTGGGGGTAATAGGAGAACACAAAGGCGCTGGGTTAAATAGAAAACTGAAATGCCCTTCCTCATACACAACAGTAAAAGAAAAGCAGCAGCAGCAGCAGCATAACATTTGCATAAATAGTATGGTGTTGTGTAGAGCTTCTGTACTCAGACTGACCACTCAGAGCACTTTAGACTACAAGGCACATCCCCGAAGCGTTGTGGTTTACACTTTCGCCCAGCAAAATGTCCCTGGTTTGATTTCAGGTGGGGACACAAGCCCCTCTCACCATGGATGGTTGTGTCAGGAAGGGCATCTGGCATAAAAACTCTGCCAAATTACCAATGTGGATTAATCTGCTGTGGCGACTCTTTGGTGGAGAATACAAGGAAGCAGCCGAAGGTGCACACTGAACCATACATTCTTGCAGTGCTTTATTCTATATACTTTAAGAACTTCATCTCACATCTCTGGCCAATTTACAGTCACCAGTTAACCTAACATGCATTTACCTGGAGAGGACCCACTCAAACAAAGGGAGAACATGCAAATACCACACAGAAAGGCCCCACCCAGGGTTCAAATCAGGAACGTTCATGCTGTGAGGCAACAGTGCTAACCATTACACCCCTGTGCTGATAAATAGTATCTTTTTATTGGATGGATACAGTTAGGATATGTTATTCAACATCTGTAGTTTTATCACACGAAAGTTTAAATAACAGCATTCCATATTATTATTGTCTTTAGCTGCTGTAAAAATGTATTCCACATAAGCTGTGAATTTTGGACTTATTCTGTAATCACTTCGGGCAGCTGTAAATGTTTGCGAGCTCATTATACAGTACTGTATGCACCATATCTGTCCTTACAGTCAGATGACTCTTGTATACACGACCTTCAAGAAAAAGAAACTATCCATATAAGCACACTGCCTTTAAGTATCATAAAGACCCTCTGTACTGTCATTCCCCTTTCTCAACACAAGCCACACTATTGAACATTCTTTGTTAATTGACAGTAGACATCTCCACCCACTAGTGCATGCAGCACATGCCATGCACACACTTTATCAGGACTTGAATCCAGCACATACTCTCCCTTCTTGCCACTTTTCACTGTAGTCCAATAAAAGCAAGAGAAGCAGTCATTTAACAGACTGTGCATAACCTGTTTTGATATGAAAAAGGAACAGACAGAAAGAGACTGATAATATCACTGATGTGTACTGAGGCTGGGAAATGTTTCATAATGTTCAGATTTTATTGTTTCTTTTTTAGAATTGCTCTGACCATAAATAAACTGTTCGCGCGTGTATCCATAAGTCATCATCTCAGCATCATGCATGACACACTCCCATCCTCCCTGCAGCAACTAATTTTGCCTCCTGTTATCCTGCTGAGGCAGGGCTTTTCTAAATATAACCTGTTTGTGTGTGCTGGGTGTGTGATGCATACTGTTGGTTGTACCAATGTGGCTCTTTGGCATTATTATAGAGCACAGGATGGTTGCTTTGGCGAGGAATAGCTGGAACAAATGTTTCCGGCCTTGGAGAGACCCATTTGTGGTTTTAAACTCTTGTTTGGCTACCTTTGAGCACATGGTGTGTAATTCTTGTACCGTCTGTGCACACAGTCAAATTAATGTCACCTACAAGACCGATCAAGAAATGCATTAACTTCATAACTCAAAGTTTTATGTTGGCCACAAGCCACAAGCAGTGTGTTGCAACAAATAAATGATGCATTAGTTCCATATCACTGAGTCATGAAACATTCTATAGAGCTGTCCATATCCGTAGGCCCCACATCAGATCCATCCATCTTCATCGTCTGGCCTCGTCCCTTGATCCCTTACTGGCCAATGTTTGCATTCTGTGGTGCTGAGATGGCACTGGGACAGCTCAGGTCCTTCAATATCTGCCAGATGATGCTCAGGATGTTTTATGAGTCTGTGGTAGCCAGTGCCATCCTCTATGCTTTTGCGTGCAGCGGCAGCAGACTGAGAAAAGCAGACACCAACAGACTCAACAAACTGACCTGCAAAGCCAGCAGCATTGTGGATTTGGAGCTTGACTCTCTCACTGTTGTTTCAGTAAGGAGGACGCTCTCCAAGTTAAGGACAATATTGGACAATCCTTTACGCCCTCTCCATGACGTGCTGGACAGACACAGTAGCACTTTCAGCAGCAGACTCATTCCACCACGATGCACCACAGAACGCCACAGGAAATCATTCGGACCTGTGGACATCAAACTTTATAACTCCTCCCTTTAACACTTGTACTGTTTATCATACGGCCAAGTTTTGTATACAGTGTATATAGTACTGTTTTAACTTTGAGTGTTTATAGGACATTGCACTTTTTCCATATGGGTCTATACATTTTCATTTTCATATCTTTCATATTTATATATCTAATGGAGAATTTGTAACACTGGCAATTCTCCCCTGGAATTAATAATGGATTCTGATTCTGATAACCCAAGAGCTTTATCTTTATTTGCAGTTTAATGTTGACTTAAGTCAAGCCACAGATCAAGCACAGTGGTGAGGCAGCAGCCTTGGAAGTGAAAGCAAACAGATCTTTAAAAAAATAACTATCACTCGTGCCTACATTCATTTTCAACTGGTCAGTCACAGGGAGCCTTCGGTGAAGGGCAGAAGAGCCACTTGTGGCTCTGGAGCCTCAGGTTCGAGATCCCTGCCCTAAGAGAAGCAACCGTTTCAGTGTAGTTTCTGTGTTAGTGCGTTATCTCATGGTATTCAGGTTTGATTAACACACACAGAGATGCAATTGGTCCCCACCTTTGTTATCGTATTATTGATGTGGTATAAATCCAAGCCACTCACAACATATACTGAGGGGCCAATCAGGAAGTTACACAGAAATTTACAATGTATCAAAGCAAAGTTAGGCTATTTCGATTGAAAATCCCTTTTATTAAAAATATGAATAATGCCTTTCACACAGGAGTCTCCCAGATCAGTAAAGACCGATCCCATTGGTCCAAACTTGAAGGTACAACCAGATTCGATATCCCTCACTATAAACTCCTCTTGGGGGATTTTATGGCTGAGTGGAGCCATCAGTGATGTCCCTGCGATGATGACCAAACTTGGCAACATCTGCTGCTCGCCTGTTATCAGTCCAAAGAGATAAGATTGAGGATGACCAGTGCAGGCTTTAACTGTAGAACACAATCAGAATCAGAATACGTTGTTGTTGCAGACACACTGTTAAATATACACTACCAGTCAAAAGTTTGGACACGCTTGGCCATACTCCACTATGGCCAAGCGTGTATGTACACATACATCAGATATGCAATGTGCTAACAGCTGGATATAAAGAAACAGTGACTGAGTATGAAGTAAAAGTTGTATAAGTAATGTTGTATATATCTCACAATAAGAATACTTCTTTGTCTTGAAAATTCTTATGTTACAACACTCCGGTAACTATACATAAATATGCATACTAGAAATAAATAAATAGAAATATATATATATCTATGAACATATTAACCCAATATACAGTGTGATAGAATTAGGACAGCTGCAAAGGTATATACACAGAATGAGCAAATGAGTGTGAGTATATAGATTTGTTAATGTTATATATACAGTATTGGATGAAACTGCCCATAGGATAAATTGAAGTGTCACTGGGAAGTGTTGTAAAGTTTTGATGGCCACAGGTAGGAATGATTTCCTGTGGCGTTCTGTGGTTCATCGTGGTTGAATGACAGTTCACTGAAACCTCTCCTGAAGGTAAAAGCTGCTTGTTGTGGCTGGTGATGTGTGTCATTCATTAGTACACACATCTGGAAAACAAGAGCCAAGGTGGTCACTGGGGGAAAAAAATGGCCTCCAGTGGGCCCCCACTTCCCCCCTGGGATGTTTTAAACCTTTAGATTGTGTTATACCCTGCACATTGTGCATTTCTCTGAACTTTAGTTTATTTGTGTGATGTGAAAAGACATTAAGAGGTGCATTTTATCAGTGAAAAGCCATGCATTTTCAGCAAGTGTCTTTTTAATAAAGGACACAGCTCATCTTTCTGCCCTGCTGCGGTAACATGAAGTCAGGGGCTCTTCCTCGTCCTAAAATAGACGATGGAGTCCAACTGTCGGTCACGAGTGTGCCTGAAATAAAACCTCTAGAGTTAAAAATACATTTAAAACTGAGAACAAACGGCCCCGGTACCGGGAGTCGGATCTAACGCCGGTCCGCGCCGTCAGGGAATTCCGGGGGCGTCTGGTGACGTCACGCGCCGACTCCTTAAAAGCGAACGGAGCGCGGAACGATCCGTGCCTGGCTACCGCTGTGTGAGTAACAAGCAGAAAGCAGCGCGACGCGGACGGACGCAGCGAGCCGAGCTGCCGCTTCGACAGCAGCCGAACGGAATAAGCGTACAGCGGGACACGGCCTGTCAAGGACGCGAGAGCGGCTGTGCTGCCGCCAGGCGGCTCGGGTTTCACGGTTAATTCGGACAGGAAGCGTCAGAGGGGAGGGGGGGATTATAGGACTGTAGCTTGCTCAGCCACCTCCCCCGGGTGGTGGGGATCTCTTCACACTCGGGAGCTGCGAACTTGGAAGTACAAAGACGGTGACTGACAGCACGGATACTTATTTCATTCATTGACGGAGCGGAGCGGCCGTTTGAAACGTGTGTGAACGGTGAGTGCTGCTGGACTTTAAAAGCCCGGTTCGGGGGGCTGTAAGGGTGGGGAGTGTGGATGAAGTTTTATCAGTGCCTGCTTTATGACAGCCCGGTGTGGACTGACGAGTCAGTTATCGTAACTGAATTTGAACCGCTGATCGTGTGTGATCGATGAGGTGGGGGAATTTCTTCGTGTTTTTTTCTCTCTCAGCCACAGGTGGGTCTCTTTAATCCCACGCGTGTGCGTGTGTCAGTTCGGCGAATTGTTTTCCTCATGATTGATCATCTTTACCGGACCAATTTAATCAGTGCGAGTCATCTGACCAAACTGGCGTGAATCTCAGCATTCTTTACATTTTTAAACTAAATAAGGAAAAATAACATGTCAAAAGAAACAAACAGTCCCCAAACTTGTGTCCTAAAGCCGGTCTGTGTGTGTGTGTCCCGCACATGTCTGCAGTGTTTGTGATGACATGGTGACGACCCAGCCCCCTCCTCAGGACACTTAAAAGTCCTGTTTCGGTTCTTGTCGCCCCGGTCATTCATGATGAGCAGGGCTGGAAAAGGGAAGGGGAGCCAGAGGACGGAGAAGTGCTGGTGTAAGGAGATCTCACGCCATTGTGCGTCTGTGTGTGGGAGTGGGGGTGGACAGGATCGCCGTATAAAAACTGAATGGATGGCTACCCC
>VUQH01082452.1:0-16826 GCA_015106775.1 Etroplus canarensis | reverse complement strand
TTTTTGAAGTATTCCACAATCTTTTTACATACTCTTTCACAGATTGGAGAGCCCTTGCCCATCTTTATTTCTGAGAGACTCTGCCTCTCTAAGGCATCCTAATCCTAGTCATGTTACAGACCTGATATCAATTACTTTAATTACTTCCTAGATGTTCTCCCAGCTGAATCTTCTTGAACTTTCTTGCTTTTTCAGCCATTTGTTGCCTCCGTGCCAACTTTTTTTGGGACTTGTAGCAGGCATCACATTTGAAATGAGCTCATTTAGTGGATGAAGGTGTACAATTTGCCAGTTTGAACATTTATTATGTTATCTATGTTCTGTTGTGTATAAAATATTGGCTCTTGTAATTTGAAAGTCTTTTAGTTTTCATTTTGTTCAAATTTCTGCAAGGGGTAAAGTTGAAAAATGTTCCAAATTGAAATTGTTATAAGAAAACGATTTGTTGCAGTTTTATATTTGAATGAGCCACATTCCGGAACAGATTGATTACATATAGTATTGTTCTGTACAAAGCCTCCAGATACTAATTGGTTCAAGTGTTTAAAATGTTATTTTCAAAACTTGTCTTTGATTTGAACATCATCATGTTTAATATTTTGGCCAGTGAAATAGCTTAATTTATTTATTCATATATTTTCTGTATAATTCATTGCAAAACTGTGTGTGTGTCAGTGATGTGCATTGCAGGTATTGGTCTTGTGATGCTGTTCTTCAGCTGGTTGCTGTCTATTTTCAGAGCCAAATACCATGGATACCCATACAGGTACAAACAAATGCATTTATATCGGATTCTCCTGGTTAAACTCTTGTGATTGACTGTGATGGTTATGGTGTTTTGTATATCTATTGGCTAAAAGACATCTTGACTCTGTTGCAGCTTCCTGATGAGTTAGAGCAGATGACCGTCCTCCTGAATCAGAGCAAGTAAGAATCTGAGGACAGGAAATGCTGTCAGAAAGCTGGGCTATGTCACAACAGCATTGTCAAATAACTGTTTCCTAAGCCATGATTCATCTTATCAGTTAAATAAAAGTCAACACATACACACACAGAGTGCCTTTGCAAAATCTCCGCGAGTGATTACTTTACCAACCACAGAGCTCTCATCACTACTGTGTAGTATAAAATTATATGTACCAAAAAGTGTCTTCACCATTAGAATTCTACCCAAATTAATCAATTTTGGTTTATATTTATCCTACTGGATAGAAATCGCAGTTTGTATCTTTGTCTTAACATGTCAGGACCATGAACAGGTCTGGGCTGTTTTGTTTGTATAGTTTGTGTGTAGCTGAATTTGAATTAATTAGGACATGACAAAGAAGTTATTTCTGAGATCCAGCATTTCTGGGAAGAAGTAATTTTGGTACCACCTTGGCAGGGTCAAGTAACACTTCTCTTTCAGACACTTTACAATATTATGTGCCATGACTAATAAATGTTAGAGCAAATTATACAGCTGCAAGCAGATTTTCTTCCTAATTCTCCATCTTATCTAACTTGTGAACATGAGCACACATTCTATCCTGCATTTCAGGTGTTGAACAGGCTACCAGAAATTCACCAAGAAAAGGTGAATTGCTACTTCATATGCTTGACAGCTAATTACTAGTCAGCTGCAGCACATTATACAGTATGCAGATCTATAGTGGTGTAATTGTAATTTCTTATTTTTTTGTATGTTTGTCACACGTAACTGTTTCAGATCAAACAAATTTAAATTTTGGATGAAGATAACACAGGTAAACCCAAAATGTAGTTTTAAATGAAGGTGTTTATTATTAAGTGGAAAAAATCCAAACCTACATGGTCCTGTGTGAAAAAGTGATTGTCCCCTAAACCTAATAACTGGTTGGGCCACCCTTAGCAGCAACAACTGCATTCAAGCATTTGCGATAATTGGCAATGAAGCTTTTATAGCGCTGTGGAGGAATTTTGGCCCACTCATCTTTGCAGAATTGTTGTAATTCAGCCACATTGGAGGGTTTTCGAGTATGAACCGCTTTTTTAAGATCAGGACTTTGACTAGGCCACTCCAAAGTCTTCATTTTGTTTTTCTTAAGCCATTCAGAGGTGGACTTGCTGGTGTATTTTGGATCATTGTCCTGTTGCAGAACCCAAGTGCGCTTCAGCTTGAGGTCAGGAACAGATGGCCAGATATTCTCCTTCAGGATGTTTTGGTAGACAGCAGAATTCATGGTTCCATTTACTACAGCAGGTCCTCCAGGTCCTGAAGGAGCAAAACAGCCCCAGACCATCACACTACCACCATCATATTTTACTGTTGGTGTGATGTTCCTTTTTTGAAATGCTGTTACTTTTATGCCAGATGTATTGGGACACACACCTTCCAAAAAATTCAGCTTTTGTCTCGTCAGTACACATAGTATTTTCCAAAAAATTCTTGGGGATCATCAAGATGTTTTTTGGCAAAACTGAGATGAGCCTTTATGTTCCTTTTGCTCAGAAGTGGTTTTCGTCTTGGAACTCTGCCATGCAGGCCATTTTTGCCCAGTCTCTTTCTTATAGTGGAGCCATGAACACTGACCTTAACTGAGGCAAGTGAGGCCTGCAGTTCTTTGGATGTTGTTCTGGGGTCTTTTGTGAGCTCTCTTGGGGTAATTTTGGTCAGACTGCCACTCCTGGGAAGGTTCACCACTGTTCCATGTTTTTGCTGTTTGTGGATAATGGCTCTCACTGTGGTTTGCTGGAGTCCCAAAGCTTTAGAAATGACTTTATAACCTTTTCCAGACTGATAGATCCCAGTTACTTTGTTTCTTATTTGTTCCTGAATTTTCTTGGATCACAGCATGATGTCTGGCTTTTGAGGATCTTTTGGTCTACTCCACTTTGTCAGACGGGTCCTATTTAAGTGATTTCTTGGTTGAGAACAGGTGTGGCAGTAATCAGGCCTGGATGTGGCTAGAGAACTTTTGAACTCAGCTTTCCAAAGATGTGATACACCACAGTTAATTTATGTTTTACCGGGGGGGCAATCACTTTTTCATACAGGGCCATGTAGGTTTGGATTTTTTCCCCTTAATAATAAACACCTTCATTTAGAAACTGCATTTTGTGTTTACTTGTGGTATCTTTGTCTAATATTGAAATTTGTTTGATCTGAAACATTTACATGTGACAAACATTCAAAAAAAATGAGAAATCACAAAGGAGGCAAACACTTTTTCACACCACTGTACCTACAGTGAACACTTCAGTCAGTACAGGCCAGCTCTTCAATGCTGGAAAGCACAAGTTTTTTATCTCTGGTTTCAGACTGAGGCTCAGTCTGCCTGGTGCTGTCAGGGAAACACAGTTGGGCCTTCTAGTCACAGAGGAGACATCTGAAATGTCCCTTTCCTGCCAAAACCCTTTTTAGCCTTTTAATAAAAATACTTTACATTTATAAACCATTTTTTCCACATTGTGATTTCAGCTGGGACTAGTCTTCTCTAGAAAACAGTGTCTTGGAATCTGTTAGCAGTACTGTGTGTGATACAAAAACAGTTTCTGTTTAGACCTTTACTACCCAGTTTGGACTATAAACTTGCACTTGTGTCCTTGCATTTGTCTTTCTTACAAGCACATACTTCCCTGGTTAGTTATTCTGCTTTGAGTCTTCCTGATGTCATTGGCAAAGTGTTCATGTTTCTACAGTTATTATTGGCAGTTCTGGTTGTTATCGCCCACTAAGAGTAACAGGAAGTGAAACACCTGGGCCCTGTTCCAGAAAGCAGGTTTAACAAACCCTGTGTCTAACCATAAACTTTTTCAATTGGAGAAAAAAAAACTGGAGTTTTCACTTCTAGACAGGCTTATCAGTTAGTTGAATCAACTAAGTTGGGCTCTGTTCACCCTTAGTTATATGTGTGTGCATGAGTCGTGAAAGAAAATCAGTTGAGCTACAATACCAGGATGCACCATTTCATCAAAAACGAGTCTCCATTTTACTCCAGTGGACAGAAAACATGAATGTGTCATTTTGGACAATTAATTTATTTTTAAAAATCCTGGAGAGAAGAAAGGAGTCATTTTAATCAGTTTGACCCACTCAGTCATCATTTACAAAACTTCAGGTTACATTAATAAATTAAGTTGGAATCTACCAAAATTTATATTTGATCTTCATCTATAATTATCCAGCTGTAACTTGAATGAGACAAAATGCAAACAAACTGAAAATAAAATGTGGATTAGACTGAAACAGCTGTGATGTTAGTTAAACCCAGTAAGACTGATTTAGGTGATTTTCAGTGAAAACGATGTGGAGATTCAGACTTTGAACTTTCAGACATAGTTGTTTGAACTCATTAAATGGCTGAATTTCAACATGTGAGCATTTTTCAGCATTAAATATTTTCAGAATACTATCAGAATCTCCTGTTTTGGAATCTTAGTCTCTTCTTTGCTCAGATATTGGCAATTGCCACAAGATGCTAACTATTACATTTTTCCATTATTGTAGCCATTTACAACAGATCAAGGTGGTATCTGTTTAGACTGAATATTCAACATTTAGATTTAAACTCAATATATACATTTAGCATCTAGACTAAATATTCCTTTATATTTACCAGTTTGATTTTGATGTAAAACTTTAGCAAAATATTGCTATACTGTGGTAAAAAGAGACTTGAAAAAACTTCACACCACAGCTTTTTAATGTTTGAAACTATATGTGGCAAAATGTTGCCGTTAATTTCAACATGCTAATATGGCACCACATGTCATGCAGTTGCATTTTATGTAAAGAGTGATGGCGTGAAAGCTGCTTTACTGTCTAAAGTTAGATAGATGTGAGGCTACAGCTTTTATATTAAACTGATAATTAATCCACAATGTCCAGTGATGGACATGTATGTCTTTGTATTGATGACTGATTGCAAATATAGCAACAAATATCTACACTTCTGCAGATTAATGTGCTGTAACGTGCTATGACGTTGACTGCATGATTGAGGAAATGAAGCGGAGTGTCAGTCAGCTGGTTCAGGTACAGCAGGAGGGGAGGCATTGGAAAGGGAACAGCTGCCAACCAGCAGCTTAGGTTTATGGTAACTATTTAAGTTAGCTCTCTTTCTGCAGCAGAAAAACCAGAGTTTCCCAGGGTTTTCACTAAACCTCCTTTCTGGAACCTTTATGGCCATGGAACAAGCAAAATAGGATTTGTGGAAACATTATAGGGTCATTACATGGCTATGTCAGTCATCATTATCAAGTAAGTGATCCTTGGTCTCTCAATATTTCCATACTTCACTTTTATATAAAAAAAAAACTGGCAATTTGTATGAGAAGGAAGTGTTGATATACCTCTGCCATTACATTAAAATTGTATAGAGTTGGTGCTGAATTAACTGTTCACACTTTCTGCTTTTTATTATAAAGTAAAACTGGCCTTAATTCCAGGGCAAGGTGATGTTCATATATATGTTTATTTGTGTGTACACATCCTGAAAGGAAAAATATAAACTCATAGAAGTATGGATTTTTGTCTGTCAAGTTTGAAATGTTTGTGCTTGCCTTATCAAATTGTAAAAAGAGTATATTTGATGAGAGGTGACTCACTGATATTAAAGTGCCTTAACTGTCTGTTAGTGTTTGTCTCATTATTTTTTTTTGGGGTGGTGGGGGTGGCATTCTCTACTTCTAGAATGTGTTTGTTTGTGAATCAAGGATAAATATGTTATTTTAATGTTCGCCTCTGGTGGGCAGTAATATTTATGAACTTGCACTAAGCTGCATAAACAGACGAAGAAGACGGAACCCGGAAAAAGGTGCAAGATGGCGGAGTCTGAAAACAGCTCCGTTAGACAGACATCGACTTTAGACGCTGAACCCCTTAAATTATCTGATTTGCTAGATCGGGGTTGGAAAATATTTGAGGAGGTGGACAGCACAAACGAACCTCTCGGCTCAAACAGCATCCAGGTTAGAGTTAAACGTGGTGTTCATATGTTAGAAGAAGCGTCCAGAATGGCTTCTCAGCTCGACCTGTTCAGTCGCAATGAAGAGCTGGAGGAGGTGGCCACGGCGGACCTGAGGTACCTGCTGCTGCCCGCCCTGTTAGGAGCGCTGAGCATGAAGCAGACCAGCCGGGACAAACGCCTGGACATCATCCAAACAGCCCGGGCTTACTTTATGGATTTCTTAAGGATGTGTAAAGATTATAATATATCTCAGTTTGAACTGCCAGACTGGAAGGGAGGGAACGCGAGTCCTGAAGAAGCGTCACAAGATGGAAACTCCAAGACCGGTGTAAGTGGTCATACTAACCCAAACGATAGCAAGGGGATGTTGGACGTAACCTATCAGTATATCAGAAAGGTTTACAATGTGCTGCACTATTCTCAGCAAAGGCACGGCGAGATAGTCAAGAGCAAGTTAGTGTTTTATGTGAAAAAGGTGACAAACCGACAACCAGGTTAGGTTTTCATCGACCGTCTTCGTGTTCTTTGCCTCGTGTTCACACTGGCCTCATTTCAGGTGAGAGTCCCAGCTCACAGCATACTGCTGTAAGTGATCTTGTACAGCGCTTTTTTCTCAGACTGAGCACTCAGAGCACTTTTTCCTACAAGCCTCATTCACACACACACACACACATTCATGCGGCACTTTGTTCTATGTTTTTACGCACATTCACATTCCGATGGATTCATTGAGAGCAATTTGGGCTCCAGTGTCTTGCTCAAGAATACTTTGGTATGTAGACTGGAAAAGCCAGGGATTGACCCACCAACCTTCCTGTTGGAAGACAACCGACTCTCTCTCCTGAGCCACAGCTGCCCCTGCTGCTCAAAATATTAAGGCAACATTCAGTCTTAGTCCTCCCGACTCATTTTTTAGTAGTTCTGCTTTTTTGCTAATGTTCTTGTCACTGCTGCCTGTATAACCATTCAGGTTATACAGGCAGTTCATCTCTTTCAGGGTGGCACATCCACATGTTGCAAGAAAGTTCAGTGTGGAGGAGAGATGGACAGGGCCGCAGCAACCCAACAGCAGGACTGCTGCTCTCCTGTGTGAGGACTAACAGGAGGAGCACTGCCAGAGCCCAACAAAAATGATCTCCAGCGGGCTGCTCTTGTATATGTTTCTGACCAAACTGTCAGAATCAGACTCCATAGTGGGACAGTATGTTACCATAAGTGCAGTAAAAGCTTCCAGTCTAAAGCAGTTTGAGTGATCAATAAGAATAGAAAAATGCGAGTCCAAACAAATGTTAAACTGAACATGACAGAGTGAGAGCATTATTGTCATTTAAGCTTATTGTCTTTTAAGCTCACTTGATCAGTTTGCAATTTTAAAAACTGACAAAAGCTGTTGTTGTAGCTAGATTGAAATACCTCAGACTGGTGTCACTTTGCCCAAAGGGCAGGTCAGTTAGGGTAAGAGTTTGGCGTAAACAACATAAAAACATGGATCCATCCTGCCTTGTATCAATGGTTCACGTTGATGGTGGTCGTGGAATGTGTGAGGGATATTTTTCATGGCAAACTCTGGGCCTCTTAGTACTAGTTGAGCCTTGTTTAAATGCCACAGTCTACCTGAGTATTGCTGCAGACCATGTCCATCCCTATGACCACAGTGTACCTTCTGATGGTTCTCACAGTGGTTTTTTTGAGCATAAAATTTAGTTCACTGTACTCAAATGGCCTCCAGTTACCAGATCTCAATCCAGCTGAGCACCTTTAGGATGTCATGGAATGGAAGATTTGCATCATGGATGTGCAGCTGGCAAATCTGCAGCAACCGTGTAAAGTTAGCCTGTCAGTATGGACCAAATCAGCACCTTGTTGAATCTGTGCTGCAAAAAATTAAGGCAGTTCTAAAGGCAAAAGTCCACTGTTGCAGTAGTGCCTAATAAAGTAAATTTCACATAAACAGAAAACTATAGGTTCTTAAGTTTGTATTTACATGAATCAGAATACTTTATTCGTTTGGGGGTGGGATTACTTTACTGAATTACTGAAAGCAGCTTCCAAACAGAACAAAAAAATTTAGCCTGTGGAAGACAGAGGAAGGATGATAGATGGCTTCTAACCAAATGAGCTTATGAAATTAAGATTTGGAGCATACATTGACGATGAATCAGGTAATGTGACATGCACTTTTTGTTTCAGTCTGTCCCCTGCCAAACAAACCTGGTCGCTATGGCAGCACAGAGACAAGCTAAAATTGAGCGGTATCGTCAGAAGAAGGAGCTTGAGGCCAGATTGTCTGATGTTCGGAGAGCTGTGGAAAGTGGACAAGCTGATGATGAAGTCACCAGAGATTTTTACCTTCTGAATGTTAAGAAATGGGTCAGTGTCTGTCTGGAGGAAATAGAGAGCATTGACCAGGAGGTGGAGATACTGAAAAGCATGGATGTTCTGAAGGAGAGTGCCGCCAAGCATCCAACTCAGCCATCCCGACAACCCATGAAACCCTTCATTCTCACCAGGGATGCCGTGCAGGTGAGATTGTGTGTTGTTGTTTTTACTGAATAAGGTATCTATAAACTACAGGTGTGTATATTAAAAAAGCCTTGAAATATGTCACTTTACATGTAATGAATATAGAATGTGAAAGTTTTTTAAATCGGTTTCCAAAAAAATAATTTTTTTGAGATGCCTGAGTATAATGAAAGCATAGGAAAAATGATTTCTTATTTGAGATTTTTGTGGCAAGGTATATAATAAAAGAGCCCAGATATTCAAAGTACAATTTGGGTGGTTTGATTACCATGCCATATACATAGATGGATCAATAGATCCAATTTTAATCACTGAAAATTGGTTACAGTAGCTGTCCACAATGTGTCCATGGATATATACAGACACATTAGAAAATGGGACGTCTGCATCAGTGGGAACTGAGTGCTAGGCCAATCCTCATTTTGAATAGGCTGCCATCTTGTGAGCTGTCTAAATTTATACAACTCATTCATGCAGTGTTCAACACAGAATTTTTTCCAGTCTACCTCACTTTCTCATAGTCATTTCTTATCTTTGACATATTTTTGAACATCAAAGTTTGTACAACAAGGGCTGCTGGTTGTACCAAGTAGTAGGGCTTACATTCAGGCCCCAAGTCTCTCCTCACCAAAAGTCTGAGCTTCCTTAGGTAGCAGTTAGACCTAGTGGAGCATACCTTTGACATGATAAGAAGGTTCTGGCTTTAAGGGAGGTCAGCACGGGAAGTGATTTGCTCTTTTTGCGTCACTTTGTAGCTGATGATAGGTGGCTAATGTACATTCCAGGCGTGGTTGCACAATAAAGCACCTAAGGTGCAGTGAATGAAAGTGATGCATTATGGATAAAACTGGATTTGTAGTGTAGTGGTCAGTAAGACTGAAATGTAAATGTAAGCCAAATTGATTAACTGAATATTCTACAACAAAGAGAATGAAGTACTCACACAAGAAGGATGAATAAGATATGAGAGTCTAGGATTCATGTTTTTTAGGCTGAATAGACCTTGTGGATGCAGAATGTGACTCATTCCAAAAGTCTCAGTTTATCCCCATTAAAACTAAAACACAGTCTGAGTTTTCCAAAAGCCTCAACAGCAGTATCAGATTACATCATGCAGCTGGAGCTTACCATAATCAGAGTTTAGAGCAACTTGTCAACTAGGGAGGCTCCTTGAGCTGTTGTGTATGCTTGAATGTTAAAAACAGTGATTTTGTGTGTGTGTGTGTGTGTGTGTGCGTGCACGCGCATTGTACTGTATTATATTAGTTATCCACTTCACCAGTGTAGTAATCTAAAGAGTGGTTGACTATAAACCGTCAGTGTATCCACTAACAAGAATCTTTAGCCTCATGTGACTTTAAACTTTCTCACTGACTGGTCATTTAACATGTGCATAAAGCCAAAATCACAGAATGGCTAAGAGTTTGCTGTGTGTGACCAGAGTTTTTAACAGAAAACCTCTTTGTTATAAAATCAGGACTTCAGAAGTGAAGAAATGTGGGAATGGCTTTTTTTAAAAAGACTGGTTTACACGAGTCTTAATGGGAGGTGTTTATGTTACTATTTTATGCCTGTACAGCCATCTGACAACAAACATACAAAATTGCATAAGTGAGAATAGCTTCATTTTGAATTCAGCTGCATTAAAATGCAGTCTGTGAGCAGCTGTAGCATTTAGTGTGAGTGACTGTTTTTCCTGTGGTGTGGACATTGCTGTTGGAAATAAAAGTAAATCCACCAGGCCCCTATTTCCTCAGACACCTGAATTGCACAATATGGATCAACACTGGTGCTGACACAATACAAATGCATATTTCACATGCAAGTGCGTGTCAGCAACTCTGCAATATGACTGCTGAGTCCACCAGGTACACCTGGGCTGTAACTGAGAAAGTTTACTTCAGAGCGTTCTGACCACATTAGACCCAGTCTGACCCTGTGAAAACCAAAACACTGCAGCTCAGGTGGTTGATCCAGCACCTTAGAAATAGGAAACCACCAAAAATGTCTTTATTTAGGGAACCACTTCCTTGTGCTGTGAAGATTTTACAGAGATAATTCACACTCAAGGGGATATGACAGAAGTGGCAAAAAACAAGTAGTGCTGGCAAAACGTGGCTAGCTGATTAAATTCATAAGGAGTCCTACTGATGTTTTTTGTTTAATTCTGTCTTCCACTGTAGCATGGTGAGGTTAAAGGTAAAAAGAAACAGATTAGGATTAATTACAGGGGGCAGATAGTTGACTAGAAGTTTAAATGTTGCTGCTCTCACTAGCGGCCACTCAGAATACACGTTGGTTAAAGTATTGACTCATATTTGAATGTGTTTCTGAGATGTCACTACACTGGCAACAAACTGGGGTCAGGCAAGCGAGACACGGCAGCACCACCTTTTTCTGAAGTGAAGTTGTAAACAAGCAGAGATGTTGACTAGAACCAGGATAGCCACAGTAATCGGTGCATATCTGCAGTGTCAAAAATGAACAGCTGTATGTCACCTGTGACATTAGCTAGCATTGCTAACAGCAGCTACAATCTGCTAACTAAGCAGGTATCATGTGTTTCATGTTTTGTGCAATGGAAAGGCTTCAAAACACATGGAGCTTTTTAATTTGCTATTTTTTATCACCTCTTTTGAGCCCTCATAACTTCAGATGTACAGGAATACATTTTTCCATGCTGATACGTTGTTAAAAACTGCAGCTAAATACATCTTGCACTGAGCGTCGCACTGGATGCTTTCTCTGCCTTTTTTGCTTTATTACCTGTTCAGCTTGTTTTCCTTTGGATAAGATGAAATGTCTGTTTTTATTCACTTTACTATACCTTAGAGGTGAACATTCAGTTGCTGAGTTACTTGTTTTAAGATTGAATCAGAATACTCTATTAATCCCCAGGGGGGAAATGTCCACATATATTACTTATCCTGAGACCATCTGTGATCCAGGCCCTTCTGCATGTTCAAATTGCAAAAATTCAAAAAAAATCAGGACATAAAGTTGTTTTTGACACACAGGAATTATGGCTAGAAGATGAACCTGGTATCAAATTGTAGGTAAACATGAAACTTTTCATTCACTATAACTTGTTTATGACCAGCCACATATCTACAGTGTTGATATGAATCTTTACCAGAAAAGCACCTTTTTAAAGTTTTCTCCAGTTAATTCTCAAAAAACAGAAAAAAATATTATGGGTTCCAAAGCTCATTTCTGTCCTAGCTATCCTTCATGAGTAGATATGGCATAGATAAATATTTATAGATATTAATTTGGTGCAATTTGCTTTTGAAAGCATACACCTATATCCCATGATGCTGATGCTCAAAGTTGGTTAAATAAGCCTTATAAACAAAAAACAAAAGGATGATTTTGGCTTTATATTGTGACACTTGGAGTGGGTGTTTGCAGTTTTAAACAATGCTTAAATGTGTTTTTCAGAAATGTGCCTTTGTCCTGTGTTTTACAAGTTATGAGAACTCAAAAATGCTGGAAGGACAATGCAAAATAAAGACCTCATGTCTGATAATATTTAGAGTATGAAGGTAAAAGTTAGAAGTCTTGATTAAATATAGTTAATATTGTTTTTATGTTGTTTGGTGTTCAAAAATGTGCTGATTCTGATTAGATCAGGTAGAAACTTTTTCCAGATTTGACTGATTATATCTGGAATGACTCTGTAGGTTGTATTTTCCTTAACTTGCTGTGTCACTGTGTGTTAAAATGTGTTTGTGTCATCCACAGGCTCAGGTGTTTGGGGCTGGTTACCCAAGTCTTCCCACCATGACAGTAGATGACTGGTATGAGCAGCACAAGAAACATGGAATCCTCCCTGACCAGGGTATACCCAGGAATGTCACTGTAGAGGAAGACACTGATGGAAAGGAGAAGGATGAAGAAGAAAAGGAGAAAAAGGCTGAAAATGATGATGAGGAGTCTTTGCTGAAAGCCAGAAACTGGGATGACTGGAAAGATACTCACCGCAGAGGTTATGGAAATCGCCACAACATGGGCTAAGTCATGCCAGCATAGTGTGGGTCCATACTTATCTCCGTCTTAATTTCTGTTCCAACCAAACCAGGACTGGCACCACAGCATAATCAAGCAAATGTCGCCTGATTACTTTGTTTGCAGGAAGACGCTACTGCTAATCAACTCATGTTACAACTGGTCATTTCATTTCTCGTATGTAGTGTCACGTTTTTGAGTTACAATAAAAATTCACAGTTTGGCTGGATGTAGTGCTTATTCCCGTAATTCTAGCATTAGAAAACGGAAGGAACTGATCAAGCTGTGTAGGTGAATTACCGGTATGCACTGAACCTGTATTTTACCAGCTACGTACAGCAGTATTGTGTAGTGTGGTGCCTCCTTTCCCCACAGGCCCAGGAAAAACTTTATCAAGCAGCTGTACAGCCCCTTGGTCTCTGAGAGGGACAAAAGTCTTTTGTCATTTCATCACCTCCTCTGTCCTTCTGCCTGCTGAATGTGACCTGGAAATCTCAGCTCATAAAATGCATATGGAGGAGCTACGAGTGCAGTCATAGCAAATCTTGGCCATTTGTGGGTGTGATATGAATAACATTGTAAGATGTACATAAATGTAATTAAGGTTTGTCACGATCGCTGGTATGCTAATCTGATAAATTGTAAAATACAGTGGTGGGCCATAACAAAAAAATGAACAGACAACACAGTTGTGTAACACTTGAGGTTTAATTGAAATTGCTTTAAAATAGTAAACAATTTTATTAATCCCCGGCTGGGGAAATTCAAATTGCCTCTCCTTAGAGATTGAATGCCAATGCACACACACACTATTCCATGCAGCATGCAGTGAGGGAGGTCGGCGAGCAAGGCTGTCATTTCAGGTGACAGGAAGCAATGTGGGGGTTCGGTGCTTTGCTCAAGGGCACCTTGGCAATCCTCAGGGAGTGACATCTTTTTGGCCTGGTCCACCTCCACATATGGGTCCAGGGCAGGGTCTTAAACTGACAGGTCTTGGATGGTAACCAGGTCCGGGTGGGTCTTGAACCGGTGGCCCTCAGCGATCCTCCAGCTCCCATATGAGTCCTCTGACACCCTGCCGCCCGTAACTGAGAAACAAGCTGCCTTGTTTTGTTAAAAGTCTGTTGCCTCAGCTGGTGAGAAGAGCATTGAGCATGTACTAAAAGAAATTGAATTTAAATGATCCATCCATTTTCTTCCACTTATCCACTTCAGGGTCGCAGAAGCCTATCCCAGCTATCATAGGGATGGGTCACCAGTCCATCACAGGGCCAACACAGAGGGGACAGAAGACATTCCACACCTTTGGATAATTTAGAATTGCCAATTAACCAAAGCTCTTTGCATATCTTTGGACTAGGAAGATGTCGGAGTCCCCAGAAAGAATCCACACAAGCATGGGGAGAACATGCAAACCACACAGAAGGGCCCAAGCTGGCTAGCTGCTGCCTGGTGACTGAGCTAACCACTGTATCACCATGCTACCCCTGAATTTAATGAAATAAATTAACCCTTTGGGGTGAGTAAAGTAGGGATTTTAATTGAGAAATACTTTAACCCCAAAGTGAAATTATTAATCATGATAATGTCTTCAGCTTTCATATATGGTGTTTAATTCCACGATGAATTTAAATCCTACAGATAGGACCGGATTGCTTTGAAGGAGCTAATAGGCTAATATGAAGCTTTAGAGCTGCAGTAAACAGTGGGTCTTCATATAGGGTCTAGATTTGTATGATTAGCATTATTTTTTAATAATTGGCATTTCTTTTAGGGTTTTTATTCAGTAAAGTCTGTTTTTTTTTATATTTACCTTAGTATTTTATCACAAAATCCATTTTTTGAGCGTCAAATAAACCTGCTCACAGCTAAAATCAGAAAACTAAAAAGAGCTAACCAGCCAGTTTAGTGATGACATGTATTCTAGTCATTTATCCAAATATTACATTTTTCAGGGTCCAAGTCCCAGCTTGTCTCAAACGCAAAGCATTTTCCATACACTGGAACAAAGAGGTAGAGCTCAGACTATAGCACAGCAAAGGGAAATGTAAAACATGGTGTGGGGATGGACTCCATGTTGACTGCATGATAGAAGCTACTGAAAGAAAGGTGAAAATGGTTCCTTTACATCTGCCTCACACCTTATTGAAAAGGAAACAAAAAAATGAACAATCTCAGAGCCAACACATTAAAAAGATGGTACAACTTGCCCTAATAGTGGGAGACTTTAAATAGTTTCTCTAATCCCCAAACCTGTATATTATTCAAAAACAAAGACTTGAGAATAAAGAAGTGGGGCCAGCAAGAAATCAGAACATTTAATACAGTATATTATTAGACTATCATTATTGATGTGTATATCCCTTTAATGTTGCACCTGTTGATGATTTTGATTATCCGTATAATACTGGGTAGCTTGAGCTATTAAAATACAATATATCTGCAAAATAAGTGACTAGAGCTTTAAATTAAATAGTATGGCAAAGTTTAATAGAGTAGAAGCAGAAACTAACAATTGTAAGCTTACACGTAAGCAGTAAGTAAATTACATTTATACAGCGCATTGAAAACCAAAGGGGTTTAGAAAAAAAAGAAAGGGAAATAAAAGATCAAAGATTCCCAAAGTCTTTCAGCACATATTTACACTTCTGCCATAAACTAACACAACAGACTGTCTTTCATCCACAGTTCAAGAGATCAGTCGTTGCTGTATGCTTGATGAAGATATGCCTGGAGGTTAGATTTAAAAACAGTCACAGCAGATACCTGTCAAAGGTCACTGGGAATCTTGGTGCTACAACAGCAAAAGCACAACCCCGTTTTGTGTAAGCTTTGTTTGTGGGATGGTCAGGAGTGAGTGGGCTGCAGACCCTCAGGCTCATGAGGGAGTATATGGATTCAGCATACCTGTCACATATACTGGTGCTAGACCATTTAAGGTTTTAAACACAAAAATGGCCACTTTATACTGGACTCTGTAAAGCAGAAGCAATGTAATCTGTCAGTTCTCAGTCAGTATTTTGGCTGCAGCAGTTTGGACTAACTGTAAATGAGCAAGAGATGATTCACAAACTCCAGCATGCAGCAGTCCAGCCTAGATATAACAAAGTCATGTCAGACTTTTTCTAGGTCTGACTGATTTCAGACAGGTTTTATTCTGGAGATTGTTCTGAGTGAGAAAATCCAAGATGATCTCAAGACTTTTTTTGAAAGTAAAAAGATTTCCAGGTTATCAGAATATTTTATAGAACATCCGGTTAACTTCAGTTGTCTCCAGGCAGAGCAGCAGCAGCGCAAGCCAGCTAATCACAGCCTGTCAACAAAGCACAAATCTACAAGCACTAACAATACAATACAGTGATTCTTTCTCCAATGCCGCACCGTACCTGCGCAATCCCATTTTAAACCAGAGTACAGGTGAGTAATAACCGGCCGTTTGGAGGCTCCGTGTACATTTATTTTGAACGTTGACACCGGAAGTTCGCGCTCTCTGTTGGTTTGAAACGTCCCTCTCGTAGCTTAACAAATTCCCATGCCTGTCATTTGCCCTCCCAGGACTGTAGCTGTTAGCTGACGGTGAGAACAAATCCATAAGGATACCAAAGATCCGGGTCCAGACGGAGGTAATGTAAGCCTGCTGTTTCTGGGCATTTGTCTCCGGATCCACTCAAACTATCCGAAATGTATGACCAAGGCTAAGTTAGCTTACTTAAAGCTAGCAGTAAACTGAACTTCGAGCATGGGAGCAACTGTTGTACAGCCCGTTTTAGATTTATTTCTAATTTTGTTCGTATTTTTTCATTCTTACATAACACGCAAAGTAGGAGACAACATAAGTTGTTATACTGTCAGAAAGGTCACCCTTAGTCTTTAGTTTAACTGTTATCAGCGCCACAATGGGGATCAATAGTCAGCATGTCATTGTTCCACACGTTATGGTCAGTATTATGCTGATATAGTATTGTATTAAATTTGGATTCCCTCCTAAAATCAAAGCCTCATTCTGACGCCCCTGGACGGCTGGAAAATGTTTAAATACGTTCAGAGCTCTAATGAAATGTCAAGCCTGCCGCCAGACCTTCTCATACCAATGTTCATGTCAGTGTTAGTCAGTCTCGCGAGAGGAAAGAGGAAACAGATCAATGGAATCGGGGTGTGTGTGTGTGTGTGTGTGTATATACATACATAAACCATAACCCCCTGGGATAAGGGTGATCAGATGTCACCAGATGACCGCACAGCATTGTGATCCCTTGTCCCCCTGTCCCACATCTCGAGACAGTGTCCCACATTCTGACTGGCTCTGCAGGACACGCACTTTTTTTTTTTTTTTTTTTTTTTATTCTAAAAAAAAAAAAAGTATTT
>VUQH01082451.1:36036-50802 GCA_015106775.1 Etroplus canarensis | reverse complement strand
TCTCTCTCTCTCTCTGACTCACACACACAATCCGCACTACCTCAGTTGCTGCTACGGCACTTTCTTCTTTTGGTGCTAGTGTCTTGTTCTTGTGTTTTTTGTGTACTGTTTTTGCATTGTAGGGTGTCCTTGGCATTGTTGCAACTGTTGCACACATTGCACCTTATTTATCTATCTGTCTATCTATCTATCTCTTTTTTTAAATCTTTTAAACTTAAATGTTTCTTACCTGTAGAAATAAAAACTAGTCCTGTCTCTGTCATATGTTTACATGTTTATATGTTGCACCAGGTCCTGGAGAAACACTATTTCATTTCACCATGTTCTGTGTGGTTGAAATGACAATAAAGCTCTTTTGTATCTTTTTTGTATCTTTGTATGTGTAAAGTGAGTTAGTTAGATAATTATGTTTTAGACTCATCCAGTGTGGGTGGGGGCTCTGCCACCTTATGCCACCCTTTCATGATGCCCCTGATCCTAAAACCCCTGTGACAAAGAAGTGCTGGCCACCACTCCTAATCCCTTCTTTTTCTGCAGGCTCCCACTGGATTAGCCAGTTGGTTAATGAAGCTATTAAAACGAACTAAACCCCCAGATTGACTGCTTTGTTTCTTTGTTGACATCTGATACAAGCCACTCATTTAACTCAGTATGCAAATGCTACTCAGGTAATAAAAAGGCAAGTTTAGCTTTTTGCAATGCAGACTTCATGATCAGTGCGTGTCCTCTCTTATTTGCAGATTAAACTCTACACCAAACAAGGGTCCTTGAAGTATCAAACGGATTGTGCTCCAATCAATGGTTACTTCATGATTCCTCTCTATGACAAGGTGTGAGAACAGTTCATTTGATTACCACCGGCTGATTCATTTGCTGATGGTGATTTGTAATCTTCTAACTTGTAACTTTAACACAGGGAGATTTCGTTTTGAAGATTGAGCCTCCTCTTGGGTGGAGCTTCGGTAAGAGCCTCACAGGCCCTGTTTGATAATTCACACACTGTTGTCAGTCATTTAAAAGACTGTGTGTATAATCATTTATCTTCTGGTCTGTATTTTCTGCTTGGACTTAAACTTCAATCAGAGCCTACCAGTGTTGACCTGCATGTGGATGGAGTTAATGACATCTGTACCAAAGAAGAAGACATCAATTTTGTTTTTACGGGATTCTCAGTGTCGGGAACGGTGAGATTTAGCCTGTTTGCCTGAGATACAAAAGGTTTAAGAGTCAAAATATTCAGTTGTGCAAACAATGTGGTTTGACATGTTCATTGTAAACTTTTAATCCCTCTCCAACAAAGGGTATTAATAAAATGATGAAATCATATCACAAAATAACATTAAGTGGTGTTAAATGTTTAATTTCTTCTAATATACTGTACATTGCTCAGGTTCTGAGTAAGGGCCATCTCATGGGCCCGGCAGGTGTGGAAGTCAAACTCTGTCGAGCTGGAACAGAGGAGAAACTTCAGAGTGTCATCACACAGCCTGGAGGAAAGTAAGTTGCTTGCACCTTTCTCTTCAGTAGGGTTTTGCATATACATATGCTTCTGCAGTAAACATATGTTTGAAATGAACTTGTCTTTTATTTTGGGTGCTTGCATACACAGGTACACCTTCTTTAAAGTACTGCCAGGAAAGTATGACATCACAGCTTCTCATCCTTCTTGGACTCTTGAGCAGGTTTGTTTACGCTGTTATAGGGTCATTGATATTGACGGTGTGCATTGCATATAAACATGAATGTAGCCCATGCTTTCTTTTCTAAGTACTTCCTGTCAGTTCTGACATTGTTGAAGCTGCAAAGTCCAAATTTGATCAAGAGCTGGGGAGTGGTAGTCTATAAAGCTGGCAGTTTTTTTTTTACATTGATTTCTCGAAGAGTAAAGCCTCTGCCTTTGTGGTGTCTCCTTGAAGAAAATACAAGGGAGCAGTCTGACGGTACAATTGAAGGAAGGTTTCTTAAAATGTCAAAGAGTTGTTGAAGCTAGGTTAAGAAAAGAAGTTATGATCAGAGAGCAGCAGCCTGGCTTCAGGCTGAGAAAGAGTACTACAGATGCAATGTTTGCTTTGAGCGTGCTGATGGAGAAGTATCAAGAAAGTGAGAAGGAGTTGCACTGTGTCTTTGTGGATCTAGAGAAAGCATATGATAGGGTGCAAAGAGAGGAACTGTGGTAGTGTATGAGGAAGTCTGAGCCCCTTCTTGTTTGCAGAGTTGATGGACTGGTTGGCAGTTGAGATCACACAGGAGTCTCCGTGAACTATGATTTTCGCAGATGACATTGTGATTCGTAGTGGGAGCAGGTGGAAGAGAGCCTGGAGAGGTGGAGGTATGCACTGGAGAGAAGAGGAATGAAAGTCAGTAGAAACAAGACAGAATACATGTGTGTGAATGAGAGGGAGGTAGATGGAATGGTGGCACTGTCAAAAAGACAGGATGTGGAGCTGGAGGTGGCAGACTTGAAGATGTTGAGATTTTCGCTTGGGGTTACCAGGAAGCACAGGATTAGAAATGAGTACATCAGAGGGACAGCTCTGGTTGTGAAGTTTAGAGATAAATTAAGAGAGACTGAGATAGTTTGGACATGTTCAGAGGAGGGATAGTGGATATATTGGACAAAGGTTGTTGAAGATGGAGGAAAAGAGGAAGACCACAGAGAAGGCTCATGGATGTAGTGAAGGAGGACATGCAGAGGGTTGGTGTAATGGAAGAGGATGCAAGGGATAGGGTGGGATAGAGGCAGATGATCCTCTGTGGTGACCCCTAAAGGAAGCAACCACAAGAAGAAGAAGAAAGTTCCTTCATAATAAAAAAATAGGGTTTTTATTTACACTTTAGCTTTTGAAACCTAAATATATTGTGAAAAATTTGTATTAACCAGTATGATAAGGGACAAAACTTGAGTTGTGGAATGTTATTTACATAGCGCTTTTCTAGTTTTACTCACTTAAAGCACATGTAACCATACATTCATACAGTGCTTTATTCTATATACTTTCAGCACTTTATTCGTCTCACACCCATGCTAATTTGAAATCACCAGTTAACCAAACATACATGTCTGTGGACCTTGTAAGGAAGCTGGAATAACTGGAACAAACCCATGCAGGCACAGAGAGAACCTTTGCTTTTTGAACAAACCACATGTAAACTAAATTAGACTCGGACACTATTCAAAAAGTGCATAGCAGTAGGTCAGAATATAAATAGTTCGCCAAACTTGTAATGATGAATTTAGAGTCTCTCTGTACAAAAATAAGGTGGCAGGTTTGTAATTAATGATGTGACTTGGCAATCTGATTAGACCATAACACATTATTTTCACCCTCATACCCAACTACCACCTTGCTAAGTACTATGCTGTCCCAGTTTCCAATATCATTAATACTATAGAGAATGCATGATCTCAGAGGTCTGTTCTATCTTGAAGTTCGAAAACGTCAGCATTCACCTACTTGCTTAGCTGATAAGGTTCCTTGTCAGGTTACCAAGGTTATAACTAATGAGCTCCAGCAGTAATCACACTGTATCTGACAAGACCATTATTTCATTTCTTCTGCAACTTGCGACCTTTGCCATCTTCCTATAGAGTACTACCTCAGTGCATGTCTCCAACGCCAATGCCCCGGCCACTGACCATCTGGTGGTTGGAGGTTACGATGTCTCGGGGGAGGTCCGCAGTGATGGAGAGCCTATGAAAGAGGTCACCTTTCTACTTTACTCAGCCACAGTCAAAAGAGAGGTAAACCTACATTATTTTAATTTTTTACACAAAGCTGTGTTGAGTTTTCACTGTATCTGTCCTACAATATTTGAAGCATATTTGACCATACTACTTTAGCTTGAACTTGGAATTTTTGGAATATTGTGGAAGTTTGTGTTTAAAGCCAGGCAAAGTCAAGATTTTTTTTTCTACTTTAAAGTTTTAAAAATGTCTGAGTTTGTTGCAGTATTTTATAGAACAGGCAATTTATTTTACATTATATTGATAAGTGGTGGATGAAGAAAACTGTATAAATTAACATATATTGCTCCTTCACTCTAATTCATGTTGTTGATGCTTTCTAGGATATAAGAGGCTGTAACACTTCACCAGTGGAGGGTGCAGATTCTGGGGACAGCACGCTGATCTACCTGTGCAGTGCTCTGTCAAGGGATGATGGTACCTTCATCTTCCCTTCTCTGGCCAGCGGCGAGTACACTGTGGTGAGTTTAAAGCTGTGACCTTTATGATTTCGGTGCTTAATGATTTGAAAGAAGTTGCCAAATGTGATTTAGTTCTACAGCTTTTAGCCAATTTGTCAGAAATACAACAGAAGACCAAGTGACGTATCTGCTTACAGTGCAACTACTTTGATGTCATAAGGAGATCATTTACCTTTCCTTCATGCCATGAACAATGCTAATTTCATGCTCAGCACAGTGAGACCACAAACTGTGGAAATCAAAAGGAAGTCATCTGCTGGTTTGTGAAGTCCTGATTTGAAGCCTCAATTTAAGAGTTTTGGCTGCTTCTGTGCTGATTATTTTTGATGAGAGGATGGCATGCTTAGTCATGAGCAAATGCTAGAGAGCTCCACGCATGGTCAGTTTTGGGGGAATCGCACATACACAGATACCTGCTAATTAGTTCTGCATAACGTGCAAATAAAATGCTGCAATTGAACTCACCAAGACTGGGGCTCAGACTTCTTGGACAGCCTGTTAGTACAGTTAACACACAGCAAGCCATATATTAGTCCAATAATTGCATTAAAATACTCCAAAAGGCATCAGCGGCACAAAAAAAGTTCAAACTGGCTGAGGTGAAGCCTAGCAGACAGCTACCAGTACAGCCGTCTGTGTAGGCATCCGCCTGTCAGTCAAAGGAGATTCACCCCTAATTTAATACATTTAAGCCTGAATAGAAAATAAACAGGAGAGTTTTGTTTTTCAGTTCTAGAGTTGAGCTGCTGCCACAAGACGGCGAAGTCAGTTATTATCTTGCTGAGGAGACAAAGGTGCTGGGACTAACAGCTATTTATCTAACAGTGCATAATAGATCCTGCTTATTTAGTCACTCCCCTTAATATTTAAAAACCCAATTCCAAAAAGGTTGGGACACTGTTTAAAATATAAATAAAAACACAATCTGCAAATCTCATACACCAATATTATGTTCACAAAAGAACATTAAAAACATTAATTGCAGAAAGTGAAATATTTTACTATTTCATGAAAAATACTAGCTCATGTTGAGTTTAATGACAGCAACGCATCTCAAGCTGGGACAGGGCCATGTTTACCACTGTGTATTAACTCTTCTTCTTTTAACAACAGTCTATAAATGTCTGTGAACTGATGAGATCAGTTGCTGGACCTTTGGGAGAGGAATGTTATCCCATTCTTGTCTGATCTAGAATTCCAGTTGCTCAGTAGTCCTGGGCGTTCTTTGCCATATTTTGCATTTCATAAAGCGTCAAATGTTTTCAGTTGGTGAAAAGTCTGGAGTGCAGGCAGGTCAGTCCAGCATCTGATTTTTTTCTACTATGAAGCCATGCTGTTGTAATCGCTGCAGTATGTGGCTCAGCGTTGTCTTGCTGAAATATGTAAGGCCTTCCCTGAGAAATGCGTCATCTGAAGGGCAGCAGATGTTGCTCCAAAACCTGTATATACCTTTCAGCATTGATGCTTCCTTTCCAGATATGCAAGTTGTCAACAGCATAGGACCTAATGCACCCCCATACCATCAGAGATGCAGGCTTTGGAACTGAGCATAACAAGCCAGATGGTCCCGCTCCCCTTTAGTCTGGAGTTTAGTCTGTTCTGTAGTCAGACCAATCAAAATTCCAAAAAGAATTTTGATTGGTCTGACTACAGAACAGTTTTCCACTTTGCCTCAGTCCATTTGAAGTTACCTTTGGCCCAGAGAAGACAACAGCATTTCTGGATCATGTTCACATATTGCTTCTTCTTTGCATGACGGAGCTTTAGCTTGCATTTGTGGATGGCACTGTGAACTGTTCATACTGATTTCTGGAAGTGTTCCTGAGCCCATGCAGTGATTTCCATGACAGAATGACACCTGTTTGCAACTCAGTGCTGCCTGAGGCCCGAAAATAAACAGCATCCAATATTGGTTTTCAGCCATGTTCCTTGCGCACGCAGATTCTCGGAATCTTTTGATGATATTTTGTACTGTAGATGATGGAATATTCAAAGTCTTTGTAATTTTACATTGAGGGACATTACATCTCAAAATTGTGGCGTAGTTTTTACGGATTGCTGAATCTCTGCCCATCTTTACTTCTGAGAGACGCTGCCTCTCTGATGTGTTCCTTTTATACCCAATCACATTACTGGTCTGTTCCAATTAACTTAATTAGTTTCAACATGTTCCTCCAGCTGTTTCTTTTTAGTATCACTTGCTTTTCCAGCATTTTGTTGCCCTTGTCCCAACTTTTTTTGGAAAATTGTTGCTGTCATCAAATTCAAGATGAGCTAGTATTTTTTATGAAATGTCTCACTTTCAACAATTGATATGTTTTTTTTAATATTCTTTTGTGATTAAATACTGGTTCATAAGATTAGCAAATCATTGCATTGTGTTATTATATATAATTTATGCAGCATCCCGACTTTTTTGGAATTGGGCTTGTGAAAAATAACCTTTTTTTTTTTTTAAAGACTTATTCCCAAAAAGTAGTGCTTTCCTTTGGCTTCTATGCAATAAATATCTTGTTAGCTGAGTGCTTTTACTGTGAAGGAACAGCTGAAGAAAATGTTTGCTTCAACAGTAACTTAATATAGCTCTAACACAATAAAAAAAAGGAGTTAGTGGTTCACTGGGATGCACAGAATAACGATGTTGCATGACTGTATTACATTATGTTGTAATCACAGCTGCGTAATGTCTCCATTTCTGATTTTCCTACCCATTCCATGCTTAGCTGTGCAGTTTGAATGCAGTGTAGTAACAGCATACTCTGCCAGGACCATTTTTACAAATGTAAATACATTAAATGCCTGGTGTCTCTGTCGTATATGGGTTTGCACATTTGCTTCAGAAGTAAACGGTCCTTGTTTCAAGACCTGATGGGGACAGACGCTCCTCTCGCTATGGGAGGGTTGCTTCAGGAAGGGCATCCAGTGTAAAACCTGCCAAATTACCAATGTGGATTCAGTCACTGTAGTGACCCGTTGGGAGAGTACAAGAGAGCAGCTGAAGCTGGTTTTAGTTACATCAAATGATTGGTTAAAAAAAGACAAACCCATTAGTGTCATGAATAGGGTTTTATTTTATAAAACTGTAATTTATTTGCCAACAATGAAAATGTCTCCTCTCTCCTGAAGAAGTAATTGTTTTTGCTTCTAAATCTGCTTCTGTGAAATCCTTCACTTCAGGTGCCTTTCTACAGGGGAGAAAGGATCACATTTGATGTTGCTCCTTCTAGGATGAATTTTAAGGTGGAACACAACAGCTTGAAGCTGGAGGTGAATATTAAAATTATATTTCCAGTTTTTTAAATCTTTTTTAATACATGTCATTATGATACAAAAGAAAAATACTTCAAGCAGAATTTGACATGCAAACTGTTTCTGTTCCCTGATGTGTAGCCCATTTTTCGTGTGATGGGCTTCTCTGTGACAGGCCGAGTTCTCAACAGTGCTGGTGGAGAGGGAGTACCTGATGCTACAGTCTCTATTAACAACCAGATCAAGGGTAATCACACTGGAAGACTCTGTGTTTGTTATGGTGTATTTGACATAAATGATAGTTTGTGATGTGGTTCTCTGTCTTATATACACACTTTCCAACTGTAGCTTGCTTTTCTATGCTGTCCTTACAGTTATAAGCAAGGAGGATGGCTCTTTCCGGTTGGAGAACATGACAGCTGGTACCTACACCATCCGTGTCAACAAAGACCTCATGTTCTTTGAGCCAGTCACAGTGAAGATTGCTCCAAACACACCTCAACTTCCCGATATCATCACAGCAGGGTACGTTTTGAAGTTATTTACTTAGATTTAGCTTCAGTGCTCCAAGTTTTAAATAATGCCATGAATTTCTGATGTTGGTCCTGCACAGGTTCAGTGTATGTGGCCAGATCTCCATCAGTCGCCTGCCCGAGGGCATGAAGCAGCAAGGTCGCTACAAGGTCACTCTGACACATCAGGGCCAAGACAAGGCTTTCAGTCGGACCATTGATTCTGACCCTCAGGGGGCCTTCTGCTTTCAGGCCAAACCTGGAGACTATAGTGTCCATGTAAGACTCTAGCAGCATTTAATTTTTTTTTTATGACATATCCATAACTTAATCTACAGGTACATCTCAAAAACTTAGAATATCATGAAAAAGTTCAATATTTTTTTTCATTTCAGAAAGTGAAACCCATATATTATATAGATTTATTACACATAGAGCAAAAATTTCAAGCCTTTATTTCTTGGCATTTTGATGATTATGGCTTACAGATAATGAAAACCCAAAATTCAGTGTCTCAGAAAATTAGAATATTGTGAAAAAGTTCACTATTGGCTAATCAGCTAATTACCTCAAAACACCTGAAGAGGTTTAAATTCAAATCAAATCTTAAAAATCTACAGGAAAGTTTACATATGCCATGTATATTAAAATGTTAGTTTTAATTTGTGAATTTGTGCATCAAGATCAGCAGATGCCTAAACGGCCGATGGTGCATTTTGCTCTTATTTAAAGATATACTGTATGGACAAAAGTACTGGACCACCTACACGACACCTACAGAAGATTATATAACATGCCATTCCTAACCTATAGACATTAATATGGAGATGGTCCCCCTTTTGCAGTTGTAACAGCTTCCACTCTTCTGGGAAGACTTTCTTCAAGATTTTGGAGTGTCTGTGGGAAGTTTTTGCCTGTTTGGTCAAAGGAGCATTCGTGAGGTCAGCCACTGTTGTTGGACAAAAGGGTCTGGTTCACAGTCTCCATTCTAGTTCATCCCAAAGGTTTTTGGTGGGGCTGAGGTCAGAGCTCTGTAGATCAGTCAAGTTCTTCCATACCAAACTTATTCAACCATGCCTTTATAAGACTTGCTTTTTGCACTGGGGCACAGTTATAGTGAAAGAGAAAAGGGGTTTCTCTAAACTGTTCCTACAAAGTTATAAGTATAGAGTTGTCCAAATTGTCGTGGTAGGCTGAAGCATTAAGATTATCCTTCACTGGAACTAAGGGGCTCAGACACCCCAAAAAAAAGAACCCTCATAGCATTATCCCTGGCACAGCGCACACAGGCAGGTAACATTCTCCTGGCATTAGTAAAACCCAGATTTATTTATCAGACTTCTAGATAGAGCAATGTGATTCATCACTCCACAGAACACATTTCCACTGCTTCAGAGTCCAGTGGTGGCGTGCTTTACATCACTCCAGCCAATGCTTAGTATAGTGCTTTGTGATGTAAGGCTTGCATGCAGCTGCTCAGCCATGGAAACACATGCTATGAAGCTCCCAGCAGACAGTTTTTGTGCTGATGTTAATGCCAGAGGAGATCTGGAACGCTGCAGTTACTGAGTCAGCGGAGTGTTGGTGACTTTTACACAGTATGCACCTCAGCACTTGGCGACCCCGCTCTGTAACTTTACATTCCTAAATGCTTCTACCTTGCAATAATACACTTACAGTTTATAGTGGGATATTTACGAGGGAAGAAATGTCACCAACTGACTTGTTGCAACGGTGGTGTCCTATTACAGCACTATGGAATTCAGCGAGCTCCTTAGAATGACCCATTCTTTCATAAATGTTTGTAAAGGCAGGCTGAAGGGCAAGGGCCCTGAATGAGATGCCTGAATTCAGTGATTAAGAGGTGTGGCCCAATAGTTTTGTCCATAGAGAGTATTTGCAGATTTACAGCTGAAAGTCTCAGCAAATCACCACATGAAAAGCTCATGTGTTAGTAAAGCACAACACCCAAACTTTTAACCTCTTTCAGAAATGATCCAGAATACTTCAGTATTATCAGAACAATAGGAGACAGAATTGAGTTTGGTGTTTATGCAGTTCTCAAAGGAAAACTTGGATTTATGCAAAATACATTTTGTTTATGTGTCCAGGTATCTTTACCTGAAGCAGAGGTGAAGGCAGGCCTGGCTCTGCAGCCTCAGGCTCTGGATGTCTCCCTTGTGGATCGGCCCCTCACAGACCTGGTTTTTACCCAGTTCATGGCTTCTGTTTCTGGAAAAGTCTACTGTCTAGGTAACAGTTCGCAAATTCACACTTTATAGTCTTTTGAGAACAGATTTTTTTCACCTGAAGTGCAGTTTTAATCCATAAAGAAATCTTATGTGTGTTTTCACACAAGCCAACCTTGTTTTCTCTGGTTGACCTTATAGCTTCCTGTGATGACCTCTCTGTAACCCTGCAGCCAGTGAGTAGGCAGGGAGAGAGGAGGGCAGTGGCTCTGTCTGGGAGCAGCGACATCCTCAGCTTCTCTTTTGACAACGTTTTGCCTGGGAAATACAAAGGTTTTAAATATTCTCTCCATTTATTTATTTTTTCATTTAAATGTGAACTCTGCATGCAGATTATTACTACAACTCAACCATTCCATATAAGCCAAATCCCTCATCCTATGCACACTTCTTTTTAGAAGGTACTATTTCTCTAGTAGGGAAATCAGTTAGTAATCATCATCTTTTAAATCATAACTCATATACAGTATTAGCTTTCAGGAAGCACGCCATTATTCAAACAGTGTTTCTGCACCTTCTGTTGCTGCGTCCATCTGTTCAATACACTCCAGCTCTTTGTCTGCCTTGAAGCAGTCTTTACACACTGTGTTTATTCATTTTTTAGTGTTGCCAGGCCAGAGTAGTGTAAGTTAAATTAAAAAAAAAATCCTACTTTTGTCTCAGTCTGATCAGAGCTTCTGAAAAATTTCCTCGTGAATTAGTGTCAGATATATTATTAATGTCTTTTTTTTCTGTCAGTTTTAATTTAAATGTTTTTATCATCTGTTACTCTTTCCGATTTTTACCACTTTCAGTAAGTATTTCTCATGAGGAGTGGTGCTGGAAACATAAGTCTGTGGAGGTGGAGGTTCTGGACTCGGATGTCTTGGGGGTGGAGTTCAGACAGATTGGCTACATCCTGCGCTGCTCCCTTTCCCACGCCATCACTTTGGTTAGTAATCAGTAACTCGCTGCATTAGCACTGCGTGGTGTATGTTGTTTCAGATGGTGGCACTTTTCAAATGAGTCTTGTTGTTTATTGAATGTGTGTTGCTGCACAGGAATTCTTTCAAGATGGCAGCAAACCCGAAAATGTCGGCGTGTACAACCTCTCTAAGGGAGTGAACCGCTTCTGCCTCTCCAAGCCTGGTGAGTTTCGTTCTCCTGACCTCTCATTAGCTAAACATAGCAAGAATTAGCATATTGAGAAAATATCAGCCTGTACCAACCGGTCCCTCATGTATAGTTGACGTACAGCGTTTTGAGCCAAAAGGTCTGTGTCAGACGTACCTAAATATAAAACTGGAGCATTGTAATTAATCTGCTAAAAACTGCTTGTCCAGGTGTTTACAAAGTCACCCCTCGCTCCTGCCACCAGTTTGAGCAGGACTTCTACACCTATGATACGTAAGTAATGAGAAGCCATGTCTGTTTATTTCTGGGTTAAAACAATGCAACCCTGCAGACAAATCATTCTAATGACTGTTGTTAACCTGTGTGTAACAGCTCAGCCCCCAGCATCCTGACCCTCACTGCAGTGCGGCATCACATGACAGGACTCATCACCACCGACAAGATTCTGGACGTCACAGTCACGATCAAGTAATTATAACTCTGCATGGCTAGGCTCATTATCCGAGAGCCCATGCACTAACTTTAGCTGCTGCCAGCTTTGGTGGTTTTTGTTTTTGTTAAATCATCATCAATTGTCTCCCTGGGCAGATCATCCATTGAAAGCGAGCCAGCGCTGGTACTGGGTCCCCTGCGGAGCCTGGAGGAACAGAGGCAGGAGCAGCAACTGCAAGAGATTGAGCTGCGTCGTCAGGAACGAGAACGGCGTGCAGCTGAAGAGGATGGCGGTGTGAGAGAAGATAGTCCTCCAATCCAGGAAAAGGCTGATGAACTGACAGGCCCCTTCCACTATGAGTTCTCCTACTGGGCAAGGTCGGTGAAACTTTATTTTATAGTCTTTGCTCTTTATGATATTACAAAGGAAAACTCCTTTTGCTATTGTGCTTATGGATGTACTTGCTTTTTTATGAAGGGACTAGATGGACAAAAATGTTGGGCCACAACTCTAATAATTGAATTCAGATGTTTCATTTAGTTCCATTGCCACAAGTGTTAAAAAAAAAAAATCAAGTACCTAGCCATGTAGTCTGCCTTTGGTTGTTCTAAAGAGCTCACTGAATTCGAGTGTGGTATTGTAATGGGATGCTGCTGTTGCAGCAAGTCAATTCATGAAATTTCTCCCCTCCTAGATATTCCACAGTCAACCTAGTGTGTAAACATCGTACTGACTCAGTAACTGCAGAGTTCCAAATCTCCTCTGCCATTAACATCAGCACAAAAACACTCAGCACAATGTCAAGCATCACATCAAGTGATGTAAAGCATGCTGCTACTGGACACTGGAGCAATGGAAATGCGTTCTTTAGATTGACAGATCTTGCTTCTCCATCTGACCGTATGATGGAAGAGTGGGTTTGATGAATGCCAGGAGAACCTCACCTGCCTGACTGTACTGTGACAACTGTAAAGTTTGGTTAATGGGATAATGCTACAGGGGTTATATTTCTGGAACTGGCCTTTGTGGAAACAGTTTGGGAAAGACCTCTTTCTGTTCCCCACTGCACAAAGCAAGGTCAGTAAAGGCATGACTGGATGAGTTGGGTTTAGGAAAACTTGATTGTCCCACACACAGCCCTGACCTAAATCCCAATGAACACCTTTGGAATGAACTAGAAAGGAGATTGCGATCCAGGCCATCTTGTCCAGCATCAGTGTCTTGACCTCACAAATGGGTAAAAAATCCCAAACTCCAAAAATCCCAGATGAGTCGAAGCAGTGATAGCTGCAAAGCGGGGACCAACTCCATATTAGTGGCTATGGTTTAAAATGGAATGTCATAAAAGCTGCTGTAGGTGTAAGAGGCCAATACTTTTGTCCATATAGTGTCTTCTGTAATAGAGTTGTCTGTCTTTGTCCTAGTGATTTAACTGGGAGATTCTAAGCTTTCGAATTGGAGTAGAAAATTAATAAGACTTTTGAATTCACAGCACTGGAACTCTGACACCCACTAATACTAACCATTGCAAATTGAGGGGCTCATTTGAGTCCTGAGCTCTTGTAATCATGTAGTTAGTCATTTCTGTGCATCTGTGCAGGGCTGGTGAGAAGATCACAGTGACTCCCTCCTCAAAGGAGCTGCTGTTCTACCCTCCTGAAGTGGAGGCAACTATCACTGGAGGTAAATTCACACACTATAATCTGACAAATTTTTCAGTTTGTGTTCTAGTTTTGGTTGTGTCCGCTTCCTTTAGCTTTTTGTTCTTTGCTTAAGTGAATCATGCAAGGTGAAAAAAGAAGAATGTTGATCAGAAACCATAAAAACTCTAATGAATTACTATGCCCACAAGTTAATCTAAAATGAACTGCCTATTTACTGTTGATAGAGTCGTGTCCAGGTCGGCTGGTGGACATCACTGGCCGTGCAGGTCTTTTCTTAGAAGGCAAGGTGTCGCCAGAGCTGCAAGGTGTGGAGATATCCATCACTGAAAGAGGTGCTGCTGTACCACTCATTACTGTGGCAACTAATGAGATGGGAGCGTACAGGTATGAGAAACTGGGGATAAAAATAGGGTGTGTGAAAATTACAGGGAGGATATTCAAGACTTTTCACTCAGGTTGTGCTGCCTTTGGGTTCTGCTATAAATGTTATGGCCTCAGCAGATCATTATACTAACAGGCAAGTCCATAAATGCATTAAAAGGCCCAAAAAGAAGATTTTGACCTGAAGAGATGTGCACGTTTTTGATAAAGCTCTGGCAGAAGTATAATTTGCTATTTAAGACCAGAAAGTTAAGAGGAAGAAAAAACTGCTCAGCTTCATGTCTCTGGGCATGGCAGCGGCCAATGAGCTGTCATTTTGTTTTGAACTGAAATAACGCAACAGCTGCAGGATTTATTGCCATGAAATTTACCACAGATGTTCATTGTGTCCAGAGGTTGAATGAGAATGGCTTTGATGTTCACCAGGGTCATCCTCTGTTCTTTAATTGGGAAATAAAAGCGTTCTTGCTAAAAATCAGCAGGCTAGTGTTGTCAAAGGCCTTTTCACAGCAGACATTTTGACTTTTTTTTAAAAATTAAATTCAGTTTTATTTATATAGTGCCAATTCACAACAAAAGCCGCCTCAAGGTGCTACAGACTGTGAGGTAAAGACCCTTCAGTATTAGAGAGAAAACCCCAACGATCAGACCATCCCTGATGAGCAAGCACTTGTCAGAATAGAGGAAGTACAGGTGGCATTAGGGGCCACTGGCACTGAATCAGCATGCTCAAAAACAGGACTTCTGTTGTGTGGACTACAGCCATACTTAACACACCCGTGCTTTTTAGCTCATCTGGCCAAAGGACAAAGGAGCTAATGCCTTAGTGAGGTATCTGCCTGTCTGTCCACACAGTCACAAAAATTGCTACTTCTCCTAGCATATTGGTCTGATTTTTTTTTTTTTTTTTTTTCATTTTTTTTTTTTTTAAATTTTTTTATTTTTTTTTATAAATTAAA
>VUQH01082451.1:0-36016 GCA_015106775.1 Etroplus canarensis | reverse complement strand
TCTGTCCACACAGTCACAAAAATTGCTACTTCTCCTAGCATATTGGTCTGATTTTTTTTTTTTTTTTTGAACACTTAGTTTTTATTGAAAGTTTTACATATTTTTACAGAACATAAAACACACAGTCGACTGAAAATCACAGATTTTTTCCTACAAGGAAGTTCTAGTAGTGAGAACATGACATCGTATTCATAAATTGACAACATATATACAAATATTAGAGCAGCGTAGAAGAGGCATACAAAAGTTTATATAGCCGTGAGGAGCACCCGAAAAAAAAAACCCACACTAATTTTGTATAAATTTCAACCACTTGTCCCATCTTGTGATTTAAGTATTAGCTTGCAACCTATATTGGTCTGATTTTAATGAAACTTGCACACTGTGGTCACCTAATGAATCTTTACCCAAATTGTTTTTTGGACACCTGTAGGTTTTCACAAGAATCGCTATTCTGAAGAGTATTGGTCTGGATTGTTTGCTTGTGCCCCTCTGCCATCTATACAGAAATGCTTTCTTTAGGTTTATTTATGTCATTATGATGTTTTAAGATAAATTATGGCCATCCATCCTCCACTTCTCCAGTTCTCTCAGTGGATTTTAATTCTCATTAGTTTGTGCAATAAAGCCAACAAATGACAAGAAAGTGTTTCACTTTCTTTCTGTAATTCACACATAACAATAACCTTGTGATGGATCGTGAACTGGATGAGCTACTACATCATCGATGTTCTGGTTCTAATGTCCACTGTGAGAAAAGTCTGTTGTAAGCACGTTAGTTTGTTAAAATTAGCATTTGGGTCAAAAGCGCAGCCTCATGGGGCTGCTGGTATGCCTGTAGACTCTTTGTCCTTCGAGTCAGAACTCAGGTTAGATATAGCTGGGATGATAGGTGGGGTCTTTTAAAGCTAAGTCCATCCTGATGTTTTTTTTTTTTTTTTTTAGTTAAGCTTTTTTTCATATGAATATATTTTTGCTCTTATCATGTAGCGGTGGTTTACAACAGCTTTCTGTTAATGTTGAAAATCAGTTGAGCAATGCTTTCTCTTTAGATCAATAGATACCCCTTTCTACTGGATTATGTTGGTGTAATATTAGAAGCAATAATTGCATGTATCTCTTTGCTATATTGGCTTGTATTGTAGCCATGTAACATTTACTATTAAATATGTATCCTGAAGAAATTCAGTCCCTCATCTTGTTTTTTCCATGGTTTTCCTCAGTGTGGGTCCGCTCCACAGTGACCGGCAGTACGACATCAGTGCCAGTAAAGAAGGTTTCGTCCTGAGTCCCGTGGAGGGTACCCAGGGAGATTTTAAGGCGTTCGCTCTGGCTGGTGTCACCTTCAAGGTACATGCAGCCATGCTCAACTGTATGCTCAACATGTATTACATACCAGTAATCATCAGCCACTTTATATTTTTCTACATTTATCTGACATGTGACTCTTGCTGTTCACAACCCTCACCTCACATTGAAGTTAGACATGAATTATAACGTGAACATGATGAAAAGCACTTTTTAGTTCCTACTGCATGTTTTGGCAAGAGAACAGGAGCTCTGATGGATAGTTGAATCATGTTTGTGCTTTGCTGTCTGCTGTCAGTACCCTGCCTTTGTTAAACGGGTCTGCAGTTACCTACAGCAACCATGAGATCCTGACACAAATGACCAGTATTAGTTTCCCTTTCACACTGTGTGATAAATTGCTTAAAATCCTCTGCATAGCATTTACAGAGTTTTTGCCCTTGTTTATCCTTCATTTGTGTATCTTCTCTGAAATAGAACATTAAACTTACCTGACAGCTTGATTACACCTACAGTTTGGCACTTACAATTCGAGCCATGACTGAGCATTTTTCTTTTTTAAAAAAAAAAAAACATTTCTCACTCTAGCAATTTTTCTTTGTGTTGTCCATGTGATTTTTTTTTTTTGTATAAAGATGAAAGGAAATTGCAGGATCATTGCAAGATGTTAATTGCAAGATGAAAGCAGGTTAATCTCCCTGTCTGTGCTGTAGATCAAATCAGAGGATGGTCAGCCTCTTGCTGGTGTGCTTCTGTCTCTGAGTGGTGGACAGTTTCGTTCCAACCTTTTGACTCAAGACACTGGCCTCCTCACCTTCAATAACCTGGTAAGAAACTCCTTTATAAACCTTTTTTCTGTTCTGTAGTGTATCAGACTGTCAAGTGGTTTTGGTCTTAAACCCTAATTGTGTAGGGATGGTTTGACCTTTGTCTTGCTTCAGTTAATGCCCATCCTGCATTTTCTGGTTCCTGTCTTTTCTTTTCTCAGAGTCCTGGCCAGTATTACTTCAAGCCCATGATGAAGGAGTTCCGCTTTGAGCCGGCATCTCAGATGATCACAGTGGAAGAGGGTCAAAACCTCAGTATTGATATAACTGGCATTAAGACTGCATACAGGTATATGAGTGTACATTGTACACTCATAAGCATAGGAATATCTGAGTGTGTCAGTTATTGAACCTGTAATCATCTGATGGTGGATAGCACTGCAGTAGCAAAAAGCTTGTAAAATTCCTTGCACTTGTGCTTATTGCAGTCTTGTACTCTTGTCCTCAGCTGCTACGGAACTGTGCAGTCTCTTAGCGGGGATGCAGAGTGGGACGTGGCTGTGGAGGCAGTGGGTCAGGGAGACTGTAGCCTCTACAGCGAGGACACCGTTACTGATGAGGAGGGTCGATTCAGACTCAGGGGTCTGCTGGTGAGGACAGCATGAACTGTTAAAATAAGACCAGACATGAGAATTTAAACAGCTCACATTCTCTAGGTCCTCTCTTAGATTACTGCGCAAACTGGTGACTTGACCTTGCAAAGCATAATTTATAAGCAGCATTTGATTTGATCGGTCATACTGGACTGTATGATTGCACTCATCTAACTCTTGTGATGTTTTTTTTTTTGCAGCCGGGCTGCAAGTATCTTATTCAGCTGCGAGCTGAAGGCAACGACCACATAGAGAGGGCATTGCCACAACACAAAGCTATCGAGGTAGGCTGCAGCTTGCTTCAAGGACACCCCATCTAGATTTTCACTAGTGACAACAATCAGCTTTTACTAGAGTTGAGAAATTGCACTTATGCCAGGTCTACTGCAAGTTTAAATATGAGGGTAATTTGAGTGTCAAAAAAGTATGCAGGCTTAAGGGCAGTCTTTGTAAAATTAAAATAGTTTATAGCCTTCTAGAATTAATGAATGCTATCGACAGACTGTGGAAAAACAACTACTATTATGTTGGGTCCAAAACATTCTTTCTTTTTTTGAATTGGGCTTGGAATTATTCCACAGCCTGGCAAACCTTTTGTGTAATACCAATTTATGCCACAAGATGGTGTAGCGAGTCAGTTTAGCATCACATGTGCCCTGAGTCCATCAGGAAACGATAAGGAAATGCCAGTGGAGAAAGGGATGTGAAGGGCAAGTGTTCTAGTAAATCAGACAGCAAACTGTGCCTAAAGCACCTATTAATGGACTCTTATGACCTTAAGAACCGAAAATAGAAATCACACTCATGGTTGGGGAAATGCTGCACTTGATTAATGCATCACTTTTCACTCTCTATGACCGTAATTGCGTGGGACACATAGACAAAATGCATACAGTATGTGCAGGCAGCTGCACTCCACCTTTGCACAAGCACAGTGAGTGACAGAGAAAGAGACAGCAGGGAGTGTACCAGATTTCCTACTTCCAGCATGAAGAGAAGGATTATACCAGCCAGAGATCAGTCACAGTGAACATAACAGCAAGCGATGATTAAGCCTACAGTGATTAATCAGTGGGCAGGTATCAGCTGGATGGGTAAAAATGATCTCAGTATTTACATTTGCCTTTATTTGCTAATATTTTCTAAAAGTTATTTGTTTTTGAAACTGGTTTATTTGGAACTGATAACAGTGGGATAAGATGGTATGTCGGTAACTTAAAACAGTCACCTAGTGGTGAAATTTGTAGTTAAATTTTGCACATTTTGGTTACAATTACTACCTGTTAAATATAACGTCAGTTTGGTCACAAAGAGCTTTTGTCATTAGTGTTACTGTTACACATAGCTTTATTTATGTGGTGTTATGTCTACACAGTGTTTAGTTTCAGTTTAATTCTGAGAAGTCTGCACACATCTAAACAAGTGAAATATGCATTTTAGCTGCAACAATTAAATGATTGAGTCAGCCAGTTGTCATGAACTGCAAATCTGGAATTTCTTTTTTTTCCTCTTTCCACTTTACTTACATCTCATCCACTTCAAAGCTGTGGGTCAGAGTTTGCAAGGTCAAGAATGTTGACACATTCTCAGCTCTTACCTTTTTAATTTATGCTTTGCACTGCTGTAACACAGTTGCGAAAGCTGGTAAGGAGTCTATGGAAAACTTTTGTAATTGAATTGTTAAACTAACTGTGGGAACCTTGTGATTATGACTTATCAGCACCCTCATCACATGGGTCTTTTCAATATGCTGAACAAAAGCAGCGATAATCCCATTGCCAAAGTTTAAACCTCTCACTTCATAATTTTAGCTTGTCTGAAAAGTGCAGCCTTCCTAATCTCCCTTGCAGGGCTAGAAATGTCTTAATTCCCGTTAATTCTTTGTTATTATCACACCGTGTGACTTGAACAAAAACTTTATCTGTGGTTCACATTGGGTATTTTCTTCACACGTTCGGTTTTTGTGTATGTACATTAAGCTCTATATTCCCTTTCAGGTTGGCAGTAGTGACATTGAGGGAGTCAACATTATTGCCTTCAGGCAGATCAATCAATTTGACATCAGCGGAAACATCATCACGTCTCCTGAACACCTTCCAACATTATCGGTATCACATATTAATCCCTTTTCATCTTTCTTTCTAGAGCTTATAAATCGCAATAGTGTTAACAAAGTTGGTTCATTAGATGTAGATAAGTTTGACCTCTAACGAGTTTACTCTACCTTTCCTCTTTTTTTGTCCAGGTGAAACTGTATAAGAGTGACAATCTGGACAACCCAATCAACAGCGTCTCCCTGGGACAGTCCCTTTTCTTTCACTTCCCTCCTCTAGACAGAGATGGCGAGGTAATTAAGCGTTAAAGAGAACCTGATAAGCTTTTCCTTATTTTCTGTCACATACAAAACCCCAATCCAAAATAGTTGGAATACTGTCTATAATGTGGAGAAAAACAAAACAGTGATTCCACATATATTTAGCTGAATTCAGTACAGCTACAAGATATTTAATGTTCAAACGGATAACCTTCATTGTTTTTGTATTAAATATTCACTCATTCTGAATTTGATGCCCGGAGCATATTCAAAAAATAAACTCGGGACAGGTGTGTTACATCATCTTTTCTTCTCACCTTTTCTTACAACACTCAGTAAGCATCTGGGAACTGAAGAAGTTGCTTAACAGTTGTCATATTTTGCACTTCAGAATGTGCCATACATTTTCAATGGGAGATGGGTTTGGACTGCAGGTAGGCCAGGATAGTACCCACATTCTTTTATTGTGAACTTATGCTATTCTTACTTTTGCAGAAAGTGGCTTGGTATTGCAAAAGTAAGAAAGTGTTGCTCCAAAACCTGTATGTGCCTTCACAGATGTGCGAGTTACCCATGCCAAGTGCACTAACGCACCTCCATACCATCACAGGTGCCAGTTTTTAATGTAGTGACACCTGAGGGATTGAGGCTCGCATGGATTCAGTGTTGGTTTTGGCCTCTCCCCTTATGAGCAGAGATTTCTCCAGATTCTTTGAATCTTTTGATTATATTATGGACTGTAGATTGTGAAATCTCTTAATTCCTTGCAGTTGCACATTGACAAATGTCCATCAACTGCTGAACTGTCTTTCACAAAGTGGAGAACCTCCACCATTTCTGCTTTTCTTTCAGGAGTACTCCTTTTATACCCAGTTACAGCATCAGTTTACCTACCCACCTACCTCTCGAATGTCCCAGCTGTTTTTTGAACAGTCCAGAATTTTCCCAGTCTTTTCTTAAACCCAATCCAAATTTTTCAGAACGTGTTTGTTCAGTATGTCTGTATATTTCCAGAAAACAAAAAAATTATCATTTTGAACATTAAATATCTTGTCTCTTCAATTCAGTTCAGTGGAATTCAACAAATTCAATTGAATTTAGGTTGAAAAGGATTTGCAATATTGTGGGGGTTTTTTTTTTACACTTTACAAAGTGTACTAACATTTTTGGAATTGGGGTTTGTATATATACTGTAACAATGGTGAATGTTCATATTAAAAAATGGCCAAAGTTTGAAATTATAAGGTTGGTGTGTGTGAGGTAATTCATGTTAGCCAGAAACTCAGGCTTCAGACTTCACTAAATACTTTTAACAGACAGTTTTTTCTACTCTTAAATATGTATGATGTCAGCCATCTCAGGCGCAGTGCACATGATGTGAGCACAGCTGCTACACCCACCTGCTGTTCAAACCTTATGTCTGGGAGGGGCAGCCAATCAGAAGAAAGTTAGCTTAAGGGAGGGTGGCCTTAAGGAGAGAGGAGGTAAAACTGCTTCTTTTAGACAGTCGGTGAACTTAGAGCCTGCACCAAGGTCCAGTACAAGCTAAACAGAGGATTATTTTGAACTGTGACACGCGCAGAGCAGCTCTTTCCTGTCTGAAGTGACATTCAGAAGCCTGAAGAGCTAGACCAACTATGTCCCTGAACATGCTGCTGTTGGAGCTATAGTCACCTTTCTTCTTTTCCAGAGCTACGTGTTGATGCTGTACTCCACACTGTCCCGCTCACAGTATGATTTCACTCTACCTCAAGTCTCCTTCACTTCCGCCGGCTACCACAAACATGTCACACTTACCTTCAACCCCACTGTAAGATATAAATGCTTTATGGTTTTTTGTATATTTTTCCCTGTAAAGAACAGAACAATAATGACTGCATGTGTATACATTTTCTCACAGCGTAAAGTGCCTGACCAGGATGTTGCTCAGGGATCTTACATTGCTCTGCCTCTCACTCTGCTTCTCCTCTTGGCAGCCTACAACCATGAGAAGGTACAAATCAAGTTGCATCTAATCAACACAGGACATTCAAACTGCTTTTTTGGTGGATTATGTAATTTCTGAAGCTGATTAGAGTAATAAACGTCACCAGAATAAGGCCTCGTCAGGGTCAAGCCTAAAATTCATTAGTGGCTTTAAGTAGAATGGCTTATTTCTTGTCGTTTTCATATTTTATGTGATTAATAATACAGTCCTTCCTGTTAATACCAATAGTTTTTTCATGGATGGTTTTAATATGTAAAATTGTGATCCAGAAAGCTTTGTTTAATACCTTTTCCTGACCTGCTTTGCAGGTGATTCCCCTTTTGTTACAGCTGGCAAACCGCATCCAGGGCGTCAGGAGCATGGCCCAAGTCAGCAGTGAAAGTGCTGCTCAGGATGAAGCCAAACGTCAGGCCAAGAGACAGAAAGCCAGGCGAACATGAGGTGCTCCTCAAACCACATCTTTGTAGGCTAAATTGCCCGCTAGCATTCGTCACCCCAGCCTCAGAGAGCATTGGGTTAGCGGGATTACACTTCTTCAATGTTAACACCCGTGTGCTAGTGAATTTTTTAGCCTGCCAAGGTGTGATTTGAAACGAGGCTCAGGTGAAGCCCAGCGCAAACCACTCGACATCCATTACCACCACCTCATCAGCCATTTAGGTTCCCTGGACTGATAGCTGCCATTTTACAGACTGTTTTGTTTTGTCCTTAAGTAGTTATGATCTAGGAAATTTGTTGATATTTGTCATAGAATATGAGCCATTTTTATACATTTGTAATTTATCTAGGTCAACTATGATCTTTTGTGTTTTCTGAAAGCACCTAAATGCTTATCGTAATCGTCCTAATATTCTACAGGACTATAAGACATTGCGTGCCTGCCGCAACTGGGGTCATTTCATCAAAAAGTGGCTTTAATTTGTTAGAGAGTGATCAGAACTTACAGTGTTGTCTTAAGGCAGCGGTTCTCAAACTTTTTTCTCTATCTAGAAGGCCACGCCCCCAGGTTTGGTTATTTTATATGCATAAATCATATTCGTAAAGCTTTAATTTGACTTCATATTTGTCCTGTGGTCATCCACGCCGCGTGTACAGTGGATTTATGCCCCACCGAGGGAGGCTTCTACATAGTTTGAGAACCACTGGCTTATGGAGATTTAAAGTTTCCAAAACTATGGGCTTTTCTTCACGATCTTAAAATCCTTATGAAAACTGTGTCCCCGTGTACTTGATATTAGACTAAACTGAGCCCTATAATGCCATGACAAACAGGGGATTCTGTAACTGCCAGCTTTGAGTAAAAGACAACCAGAGATGCCGACAAGCTAATATCATTGTTAGTCATGTCATATCACTTAAATGTAAATCACCAACAAGTTACTTCACTCCACTTCTGATGATGTTTTTTAAGCTGTTAAGTGCGATGTCATATCGACTTTATATCAGTTTCTCCATTCGCTCAGGAAAGTTTTGCTGAATAGGGTGCAAGAAATTTGGGTTTGAACACTGTGTGATGAGAAATGTTCTTGTTTTCTTTGAGAGGGCTACGGTAGTGGGGTAGGGAGTGACTAAAAGTTAATTTATTAACATGTTTGATCAGATGTGAATGATAACCTAGTTTGTATGCTATGACATGTTTTTCAGAAGTGTGGTTAATTTTTTTTCAGTTCTATTCTTTAAGATGAAATATGTGTGACAAGCTAACTTCAATTTCAAAAGACTCATGTACTGAATTGAAATCATTATCTACAAAGGGTCTGTTGTGACTTTCAGATAAACCTAGAAAGATAAGTCAGAATTTTGAGTTCATAAGCTCACTGTCTCACTGCAGAGCAGCGTAATGCACTGTGAAAACTATGGACCCCAGTGCTTTTTTTGTACTGAAATCATCTGCCCACTGTTGTGGCTGACTTTTACAGAAAAGCCCGCTGACTCTTTACTGACTTGAAAGATATTCCAATTACTCTACATTCAGAAGTTGATTAGTTTTGGGTGGGTGGGAGAAGGAAGATGAGGGAGATGGGGTGTGATTGTCATTTGGTCTGAATCTGTTAATTTTTGAGTAAATGAATAAAGTTTGACTGGAATAAAATGAACTTTTTTATAGTTTTGCCTGCAGGGGGCAGTGTAATTCTAGACTTGAAAGGGATAATAAAACTGGCAAGAACTGTGTAACTCCTCATCCTTTAAGTGTTGCAGTACAAAACTCCTATTATATCAGTTCTGGATCACAAGAAGTCGACTCAGAAAATCAATAAGTATGAGGCTAACTTATCTCATTACTCTCTTTCACCCAGGCAGTATGTGGTATAAAGTGCTTTAGGGTACATTAGAGAACCGCCCACACAAGTTGATGTTTGGGAAAGAGAGGTTAAAAAGCATAAATAATAGCAGAGCTGCCTGAAAAGGCTGCTTTTCAACTGAAATTTCACTGTTTTTAATATGAAAACAAAATGCAAAAAAAAGTTCCTCTGCACTGTCTTGAGAGCTTTGTCCTACCTTGTCTTGGCTGCCCGAAGGAAAATGTGTGATCTGTCAGACAGCAAAGGTCTTCATGGAATACGTATGATAATAGCATGCTTAATGGAAGAAGGGAAGCTCCTAAAAAAATCTTTGTCCTTCTGAGTTCAGTGGTGCCAGAAGATAATGCTCAAAGATGCTATACAGCCTTAGACAAAGACCAGAGCTCTGGACAAAAGTGACTGATGTGTCTGAAAAGACTGGTTTTTAGGTGTTAATTGAAAAGAAATTGATGAATTGATCACGATTTGTATGTCTTGACTAGCCGTTGCCAGCTAATAATAAACAGACCACACTATTGATCAACTTTATGACCTCCTGTCGGGCAGTTTGACCTGCAATAGCACGAAACATCAGGTGAAATAAATTACATTAACAATGACTCCTAACGCTCCTAGGTGTACCACTTGCAAGGCTTGGGTTAATTGCCTGTTGACCTGCTGGCATGGCTTACAGGAACACTTAAATACATGCACTGTTTTTATGAGGTGTTCATGTACCTTTTTTCTAGTGTGTCCTTCATAGTGTAGTGGTTTACATATTTGCCTCACATGCAAACAGTCCCCCGGTTCACAGCCAGGAGAAGACACAAGCCAGCGTACTCCTAGTGCTGATCCCAAGCCTGGATAAATGGGAGGGTTGTGTCAGGAAACAGGAAGGGCATCTGGTGTGAAATCTGTGCCAAATTTGTGATTTGGCACAGACTCATCCTCTTGGTGAAAACGGGAGAAACCAAAGCTAATGTTCATGTACTTTTCATTCACTGGCAATTTGTACTTCAAAATCATAGACTGCATAAAACAGAGTCTACACCAACCACTTATTTTGGACTCCATGTTTTGAGGCCTAAAGCTAGCATTTTGGTTACACAATATTCGTTTATTTAGAGCCACACTTTACCATATTCAAGCTAGTTTTGAACACTATATTATCCTTCATGGCCCTACATGGCCAGGCTCCTGCATATATTAAGTAATTCCCCCCCTGGGGATTAATAAAGTATTCTGATTCTGATATATAGCAGATTGGCTGAGATTGGACTCTCCGATCATCTGATCAGGGCCTTTTGACTGTTTCCCTCTCTTATTCTAAATCCAGAGGTAACCAGGTTTTGAGTTTCAGAACCTCAATCAGAATACTTTATTATTCTCAGAACTTCTGTAAGCTTTTATAGCACCTAAACTTTTGAACAGCCTCTCTCAGCCGATCAGATCATCTGAAAGAGTGGTTTAAACAGCTGCTGATAACACATTTTTATAGGTTAGCTTTTCCATATTTTTCTCATTATTTTTGGCTGTAGTTCACACGAAATTCATGTATGTTTGAACAAGTGCAAGACCTTAGTCTTGAATGTGCATTTTTATCCAAACTGGGAAGCACCATATAATTACATGTTTTAAAAATTGCATAAAGTTGACATTATTATAATTGTTATTATCAGCTAACACTAACATACCTGTTAATTAGAATAAAATTCCAGAATTTCACTGACCAAAACTGGAGCACAAACTTCTTGGACAGGCTGTATCACACAGAGAGCATATTTTACATCAGATAATTCCAATAAATACAGTTGAAACCAGAAGTTTACATACACTGTGTACAAAGACACAAACATGTTTTTTTTTCACTATCTGAAATTAAATCAGACTAAACTTCTGTTTTAAGTCAGTTAGGATTGCCAAAATTATTTCTACCAGCTAAATGCTGCAATAATGAGAGAAAATATTTTAGAGAGATTTTTATTAATTCACTCAAAGTCAGAAGTTTACATACACAAAGATTACTAAGTCTTTACACACAATAGGGGAAAGCCCAGATGATGATGACATGGCTTTGGAAGCTTTGTGATAGGTTAACTGACAATATTTGAATTAATTGGAGGCGCACCCGTGCATGTATTTTAAACCTAAACTCAAACACACTACTTCTTTGTTTGACATTATGGGAAAATCTCGGCTGATAATCTTCCTGATATCAGCCAAGATATCAGGAAGATTATTGTGGAGCTCCACAAGTCTGGTTCATCCTTGGGTACAATTTCCAGATGTTTGAAGGCGCCACGTTCATCTGTTCAATTATCCTCAAGTATAAACAACAGGGGAATGTCCAGCCCTCTTACCACTCATGAAGGAGATAGGTTCTGTGTCCCAGAGATGAAAGTATTTTGGTCCGAAACATGCGAACCAACCCCAGAGCCAAAGCTAAAGACCTTGTGAAGATGAAGACTGAAGCCGGTAAGAGTGTGTCATTATCCACGGTCAAACTAGTCCTATACCGACATGGGCTAAAAGGCCACTCAGCCAGGAAGAAGCCTTTACTCCACAAGCGACATAAGCCAGATTACAGTGTGCAAACAGGGACAAAGACCCTAATTTTTGGAGACATGTCCTATGGTCTGATGAAACTAAAATGGAACTGTTTGGCCATAATGACCATTGTTACATTTGGAGGAAAAAGGGGAAAGTTTGAAAACTTGACCACACCATCCCAGCTGTGAAGTATGGGGGTGGCAGCATCATGTTGTGGGGCTGTTTTGCTGCAGGAGGAACTGGTGCACTTCATAAAATAAATGGCATCATGGAGAAAGAACATTATGTGGAAATATTGAAGTAACATCTCAAGCCATCTGCCAGGAAGTTGAAGCTTGAGCACAAATGGGTCTTCCAGATGGACAATGACCCTAAGCATACTGCCAAAATAGTCACAAAGTGGCTTAAAGACAACAAAGTCAGTGTTTTAGAGTGGCCATCACAAAGCCCTGATCTCAATCCCGTAGAAAATTTGTGGGCAGAATTGAAAAGGTGTGTGTGAGGAAGGTGGCCTACAAACCTGACTCAGCTACACCAGTTCTGTCAGGAGGTATGGACCAGAATGGTGAGAAGCTTGTGGAAGGACACCCAAAACACTTGACCCAAGTCATAGAGTTTAAAGCCAATGCTATCAAATACTGAGGAAATGTATGTAAACTTCTGACTTCGAAAAAAGTAATAAAAATATCTCTAAAATTATCTCTCTCTCATTATTGCAACATTTAGCAAATAAAAATAATTTTGGCAATCCTAACTGACCTAAAACAGGAGAAGTTTAGTGTCTGATTTAATTTCAGACAGTGAGAAAAAAATGTTTGTGTCTTTTTACAGAGTGTATGTAAACTTCTGGTTTCAACTGTATGTCCCCAAAAGGCACCAACAGCACCAATTCATTGACTGTAGCACAGTGGTTTGCGCATTTTCCTTATGAGCAAAAGGTCCCTGGTTTGTTTCCAGGTGGGGAGACAAGCTCCTCTCACCACAGAGGGTCAGGAAGGGCATCTGGCGCAAAACCGTTGCCGAATTACAAATGCAGATTAAGCCACTGTGGCGAATAAGGGTACAGTCACAGTGGCCACACTTATAACTCTAGTGTCCAGATTGATTAAAACATTGATTAAAACATAAAGCCTAAAAATGTCCATAAAAACCAAAACATGGTTTTTTTTTTGGTTTTTTTTTACCATACTATTAACAGGATTTTTAATACTGTAAATTCAGGCTTTTTAACGATAGGTGATTGACTCACTTATGGGTCGGCCTCAAGTGGCCATTGGAGGAACTGCATTTGTGTCAACTTCCAGATTGGGTTCACTGGTCAGCCCATGAAGGCACTAACATATTCAGACCAGGGAGTTGTTATGAAGCTTAATTAATGCCATAAATGGTAATAATACCATTAACTTAAAGCAAACTAACTCAACTTTTATTTAGAACAGACTGTATCCACTGATTAGCTATCTTTCTAGATAAGAGTGAAAGCATAACAGCTGTGTGTCCATGTAAGAATGTAATTGTGTATTGTATTAGGAGAGGTAACAGCAGTGAGAAGCAGGAATGAATTCAAAACTGAGTTTAATGGAGCCCGAATAGATAAAATTTGTAGGTGATGCATGACGAGGCATCCACAGTAATGAGCAATGCCTTTCACAGTGTAAGTGCTGTTGGTTAGTTGATGTACACATCACATCAAGATTTCTTTTCAGCTCTTCTGCTCATTATCCTCACTTTTGTCTGTTCTAACTCTTTCTAGCTTTAAACAGTGAACTTATGGGCAATCATTATTTCTTACAATTGCGTGAGAATCTGTGAGAATTGTTAGTCTGTTTTCTCTTCTGCCTTCACTCCAAATGTTTGACAACAGAGCTTATGTGAATCCTGCACAGGAAGGGCTACCTCCTTGCTGAAAAAGAGTGCTGGTGTCTCTTCACTCACTGCACAGTGTTTCTGACGGCACCTGAGTCTCCACACTGGGGCTCGTCTGCTGGCATTTTGAACCAGTGAGATTGAGATGCAGCCAATTAGTGTGAGCCACTCAGCCCAGCCTCTGCCTGGAACATCCTAGGGAATGAAAGCTGCAACAAAAACCAACACCAGTGTCATCAATTTGTTCAGATAACATTGTCACTCATGTTCAGTAAACATGGCAGTGTCTTGTAGATACGAGGTATGCTTTCCTTTTGTTTTTGTTTTTTGTTTTTTTTAATAAAACTGCTATGGGGATCTTTATCTTAAAATCTTCTGTTTCATTGAATACATCACCCACTGTCATTACTTATGCTAAGAAAACATTGCATATGTATTTAAACAGTATTATTGCAGCTCCTGATGGCATTCCAGTAACTCATGAGGTCTTTGGTCAGATAGGTCCATGAATTTTGGGACAACTTTTAAAATTCTGATTCTGTACATCACCACAGTGGATTTGAAATCAAACAGTAAAATTTGATCAAAGTGTAGCTTTTTTGTCTTTAATACAAGGGGTCTGTATAAAGAAATGCATTAACTACTTAGAAATTACAACCATTTTCATTCATAACCCCTCATTTTGCGATACTCAAAAGTAATCGGACAAACCAACATAACTGTAAATATACGAATTGTTTTTAATACTTGGCTGAAAATCCTTTGCAGTCATCGACTGCCTGAAGTCTTGAACCCATGGACATCATCAAATGTTGTTTCCTCCGTTGAGATGCTCCGGCAGGCCTTTACTGCAGCCGCCTGTAGTTGCTGCTTGTTTGTGGGTCTCTCTGCCTTCAGTTTTGGCTTCAGCGACTGAAAAGCATGTTTTATTGAACTGAGAACAGGTGACTCTCAAAGTAAAGAACATCTAGGTACTCAGCATTTGGCTGAATCTGAGCAGAGTATAGATAGCCCTGTACACTTCAGAATTCATCCTGCTACTTCTACAGCAGTCACATCATCAATAAACAGTAGTGAGTAGTTCCACTGGCAGCCGTACATGCCCATGGCATAATATTGCCTCTACCATGTATATAATGCGATATGTTTCCAATCATGAGCTGTTCCTTTACTGCTCTATATTTTTCTCTTCCCGTCATTCTGGTACAGGTTATTCTTCCAAAGAGTTTTTCTAGTGCTGGGAAGGCCCTTCTAGATGTTTTCTGGCAAAAAACTAATCTGGTCTTCGTGTTCTTGAGTTTAATCAGTGGTTTTGCCAGCTCTCTGAGAGGTTTATTTTGGTTTTTCAGCCTAAGAAGGGCCTCCTTCACTTGTATCAACATCTTTTTAGACCTCAAATTGAGAGTTTCAGTGATCACCTATCAGATGCAAGTTCAACTCTCAGAATCAACTCCAGATCTTTATCTGCTTAGTTTGTCATGAAATAACAAGGGAACAGACCTCACTTGCCTATGAAACTGCTTATCAGTCAATTGTCCCATTACTTTTCAGCCTCTGAAAATGGCTACAGTTCCCAAACAGCTAATGCAGTTCTTTTGCAAATCCCTTGAATTAAAGATGAACATCTGTACTTTGATCACATTCTACTATTTGATTTCAAATCCACTGTGGTGGTGTACAGAGGCAACATTAAAAAAAATGTTTAATTGTCTCAAAACTTATGGACCTAACCGTATAAGAATGCCAGCAGCAAATTGGTGAATAGTGTAAGCTTTCTAAACCAGATGATGTCGTATTCGTTATCATGTGAGGAGTTCCCACACTTAAAATAAAACAGCTCAGTTTTTATCACAGAAATCCTTTTAGATTTAGGTTTTTGTTCTTACCATTACTGAATTTATTACATTTCCTGGGCCTGTGCCATTTGCATCACTCTGTCACTTAACATAACCCATTCTTCATTCATGTCATCCCACACTCCAGTGGCTCACTGCCCAGCCTGAGTCACCCCTACCAGTCATGGTGCATTGGCCAGGATACAAGTCATTGTAGAGCAGAGGAAAGAGAGGGGCGCAGCACACCGTCTGTGGCACATTAATACCAGACATTTGATGAGAAGGCCAGAGAGATGGGGCATGGGGAGTAGGGGGGAAATTAAATATTCATGGGGAATGATGACAAGACGGGCAGCAGTGGGCATGATGTGTAATAGTATCTACTGCCTGCTTTTTGTGTGCGTGTGTCTAGACACCAACCAGGCTGACTCTAAGTGCCAGTCTCTATCAGTACAAAGAGGTGTGTCATATCACCCTTTTATGAAACCTAATGCCTACTTACTGCATGCCAGATGCTATGACAGCTGAGGTGGCTGCGTCCCCACTAATGTAATCAGAGGGAGCAAGAGTGCACAGAAAGCCTTAAAAGTCTCACATCATTCATTCATATTGTGACTGAAAACAGAAATTTTATTTCTAAGGTGTTTAAGTGCAAGATAAATCTCTGGCCTTTATAGGACGCACTTTTTAATTAAAGTCAGCAACAAACTGTAAAGACAGTGAAACACAAAAGAGCCAAATATTTCCCCCAGAGGTCAGTGGAGACTTAGATTTATCAGTTGACCTGAAGCATGACTGTAAATAAATTCTAATGTTACATTGTGCCTTTTAGATTTAAATGATCATAACTGGTCAGTTTAATAACTATAAATCAGTTGTGGAAAAGTGTGAACCTTTGGCTGATTGTGCATTGCAGTTGTGTCATTGTGTGTATGAGGCCACGTGTTTTCATGACACAACTAATGCTCATAAACCCCCCAAGAATACCTTTAAACTGATACATGTATGCAGGTATGCCTTTATTGTGCCCATATATATCCAAAAACAACAACAAAAATTCAGGATTAATGTGCTGTCTGTCTATTTGGCTTTTCAGACTGCGAGTTGTCCCTGAGTCACCAAACTGCAAGGTCCATTAATGTTGCTTAGACTTAGGATGCAGGAATGAATACCACTTCCTGTTGAGCCCAGGCATTTTTTATTGAGTTAGCTTCCCTCAATCAATAATAATATCAATATTTCAATATGTCTTACTCTGGCTTGTCAGGAAGTATTTAGCAATTCTACACTCAGATGTAACACGCCTAGGTGTGTAGCCTGCCATATTTTAGTGCATATATTAGAAAAAAGAGAAATCGCTAGAAAATATGGAATGATGATCAGGGATAAGGGTCGTGCAACAAAGGTTCCTGGCTTGACCTGAAACAGAGAAGAAGCTGCTAGATATACTGCAGGACATTAAAAGTGGTTTAAATCCAAGGCCACAAAGGATTTTTGATTGTTGTCCACTATGTAAATAAATTCAAATTCACATAATAGCACTCCTAAGCGTTACTGTTTTAAAAGCTTTACCCCATCATATTAAGTTATGTAGAATGACGTACAAAGTTAACATAACGGGGTATCACTATATATATATATATATATATATATGGGTATATCAGTATACCCATCAGTAGATGGGTACACTGTGGTCATAAAGGGATGGATGTGGACAGCAACAATACTCAGGTAGGCCGTGGCATTTAAATGATGCTCAGTTGGTGCTAAGGGTCCCAAAGTGTGCCAAGAAAATATCCCACACACCATTACACCACCACCACCACCACCATCATCCTGAACTATTGTTACATTGTTATGAGGCAGGATGGATCCATGTTTTCTTCTTGTTTGTGCCAAATTCTGACTCTACCCTCCAAAATTATATTTAACAGACCAGGCAATGTTTTTCCAGTCTTCTATTGTCCGATTTTAGTAAGTCTGTCTGAGTTGTAGCCTCAGTTTCCTGTTCTTAACCGACAGGAGTGGCACCTAGTGTGGTCTTCTGCTTCAGGTTCGACGTCTAGTAGATTTAGGTATGCTCTTCTGAACACCTTGGTTGCAATGAGTGGTTATTTGAGTTACTGTTGCCTTTCTATCAGCTTGAAGCAATCTGGCCAGTCTCCTCTGTTGTATGGCATCAACAAGACATTTTTGCCCCGAGAACTGCTGCTCACGGGATATTTGTTTTTTTGGATCATGCTCTGTAAACCCTAGAGATGGCTGTGCAAGAAAAGCCCAGCAGATCAGCAGTTCCTGAAATACTTTGACCAGCCTATCTGGCCCCAACAACTATACTTAATTCACCTTTCTTTCGTATTCTGATACTCAGTTTGAACTTTAGCAGGTCATCTTGACAATGTCTTTGTGCTTCTATGCATTGAGTTACTGCCATGCAATTGACCAATTAGTTATTTGTGTTAATAAGCAGTTGAATAGGTATATCTAATGAAGTGGCCAGTGAGTGTGTTCACACACACACACACACACATTCTTTCTTATCTCCTCTTGTCTTTTTTCTTCGTTTAAGGAGCCAGTTTTTCACTCCAAAACAGTGTGACTCTTTGTGTCCGCTTCAAAGCACTTCCCAGTGTAAGGTGAGCCATGTAGCAACACTTTCTTCTAATCCTCTGCCTGTTCGCAAATCTCTCCTTGAACACTCGTGTCTCACTGACCACTGCCACTGGCTGTCCTCAACACATTTTCCATTGCCCTTCCCTCCATCAAGTGAGGCTCAAGTGCCTAACGGATCAAATGAGTGTTCAATCCCGCTCGCCATTCAGCAAGGTCTCCGTGTAGCTGCCGGCCCATTGGCTTTAAGAGATTTTTGTTGGCGGGTATGGTGATAAAAGCACAGACATCATGGCAATAAAAAGGCTGACAGGTTCTGGGAAGGACTGACTCTCTTTCTCTCCTCCTCTCTATCCATCTCGTTTTGTCACATGTCTCCTCCCCTCCCCCCTTCACTCTCCTCAGCTTTTGGTTCCAACAGACTGCTGCTGTAGTCTATACTGTCATGTGTATGGTCTTTGGAGCTTGACGAAAGGGGAGGAGGAGTGACACATAGGCAGCAGAGAGACAGAGGGATGTCTGGTGTGTATGGGGGAGAAGTTGATCAGGCTGTAGTTGTAGAAGTCCTTGAGCAAAGTCACATTATGGAGGAGGACAAAAGCAGTAAGCATGGCTGCTGATACCCTAGAGGAAGCCTTGACCAAAAAGCTTCCATATACTAAGACCTTTCTTTCGCACATCAGCGGAATGAGCTTTGAATGTTAAATCTAAAACATTGGCTTGCAGTGCTACTAGTATCGATTAGTGCCCAACTAGTCATTAAAGCTGCCCTTCCAGGACAGGACTTAATTCAAACACAGCAGAGTGATGGGCAAATTAGCAGATTTTTTTTTTTTAAATTAAAGGTTTGCTTGATCTATATGCAAAATTATTCATGATATTCAGCTGTGTAGCTTGCAACTTGTATGGATTCCCTAAAATGTCTTGTGAAATGTGTGTTCTGTTGTGGTTATCTATGTTGTACACAGCCAGTGAATATGAATACGCTATTCTAATGAGGTTTTTTATTAATTATCTTCAGAACACAGTTACACCTCACATTAAACAAGCAAAATTTGATTTCTGTACTCAGTCTGTCAACACTGCCTGATCCAAACATGCTAAAGAAAATATGGCTGTAGTGTCAGCCCTAGGAAAATGTCATGTTTCAAGATGACTGAGGATAATGAAACGAGGAGGAAAACCAGCATTTTAAGATTCATTGTCTTGTCTCACCCTTCACACTTTGCTGAGCAGTGGTGGCAAGATAATGATGGCGCTGCCAGATACGACACATATGTTTTGATTACGCAGATATACCTTTTCTGATTAATTGGATTAATTAAGTAGGTGAACAATCAGCCGAGGGATAGCATAAGAGGGTTTTCTATGCAAATTTGATTTGATTGGTGTGTGGGGCACACGGTTAGAGGAGCTGTGTGGATGTGGCTTTGCAGAACAACTGAGTGAGAATAAGGAGGCAGATAGGGTATGTGTGTGAAAGAGGAGAGAGACAGTGAAAACCTCACTGACCTCCACTGTTGGTTAGCCCGAGGAGGAAGAGATGACACAGTGAGAATGGGTAAGCTAGTGTGGGCGGTCTTTGGTGCAAGACGGAAGACACACGGATGCAACGCTGTCAGAATTTAAATGCGCTATGTGCAGCTTTTAGCATCAAAAAATCATTAGCGCATAAGTTTACAGACATTAATATATTTACTGTGAAAAGAAAGCACTGACAGTTGCTAGTATTTTAAGTAATTCTCTGCTATGTGGGCACTCAGAGAAAATCTGTTGCTTTATAAACAGAAAGCAAGTGCTTTACTGCACAAAAAAAAGACACGTTCAGTGAGAATAGAGGCAAAGCCTCAAGAGTTTATTACAACGGCAGATGGTGGAAATTAATGGAAAATCACCGTTAACAGAAGTTCAATGAGGAAAGACCGGTTAGAAATGCATTTATTTGAACAGCGTCAGAAACCTCAGCAGTCAAAATCCATTGGTATTATTCCTGGTGGACCGGTGGTTAACACTGTTGCCTCACGGAAAGAGGGTCCTGGGTTCAAAACTAGGTGGAGCCTTCTGTGTTGAGTTTGCATGTTCTTCCTATGCTTGTGCAGGGTTTCTCCTGGTACTGAAAAACATACTAAGGTAATGCTGTCTGCCAGCTCAGGACACTCTCGCAAAAGAGATTCTTAATCTCAAGAGTTCACTTCCTGGTTAAATAAAGAGTGTCCAGTGAATAGCTCAGGACTGCATGCTAAGACCAAGTGGCAATCTTCAGGGCTGAAGAATGATGCCATCAAAGTCCCAAAAGCTGTTTCTACAGATGCCACTTCTTTTTTTTCTTTCCATACACCAAACACACACACGCCCACATGCACACATACACGTTCATCCTGCATCAGTACTAAAATACTAAAATAAGGATATATACTGACACACTTCCCCACATTATCCATGTTAGACTCCCATTTTTTAAATCATATTTGTACATAGTTTCCAAAGCTGGGCAAAGTTCTCATGCTTGCCCTTAGCAATGTAAGTTAGTCTCTCCGGACCAACACAGCATGAGAGCTCTTGTGTCCATATTTTCAGGGATGGTTCATCCATACACTTCCAACACTGTCCAGTAACTCCTGGCTTGAAGTGGCTCCTGCGACTTCCAGGAAAATTCCTCCAGTGGCCACTGAAGCAGGCTCCAAAAGCAAATCAGTCCCCATAGTCTACCATGTTAAAATGCCCAACTTGAGCCATTAAACTAAAATGTCTACAGCCTGGTACAAAGCACGGCTGCAGATAATTTTCTCCTTCATAATAATTGTAAGTAAGTGAAATCACCCAGCTTTAAGTTAGGGTGTGACAACACAAGCAAATGTAGCTGGTTATTGTCTGCCAATTCTAGTCACTCAGCTGGACCTCTCAATCATTTGTGATGTCGGTGCCTGTTTAATGGAATTTTTGACAAATTAGATGCACTGGGATAGCGCAAACCTCAACTGAGGCTGGATTTGCCTTATCCCACAACCGTAAAAAAAATCACCTCCAAAAATTGCCTCCAAAAAGGTAAGGGTTTGTTGCTTGTACCACACCCCACCCCTCTAAATACATACATAAGTACAAAAATACCTACATAAAATCTGTTCATGAACTTTTAAATTACAGTTAGTTCCATAAGTTTTGGGACAATGAGACATATTTTTGTAATTTAGCCTCTGTACACCACTACAATGGGTTTTAAATCTAGCAGTCAAAATGTAATTGAAGTGCAGACTTTCAGTTTAAATTCAAGGAGTTTGACAAAAGAACTGCTTCAGTGAGCTGTTTAGGAATTAAAGCCATTTTTACACATAGTACTCCATTTCTAGAGTCTCAAAAGTAATGGGACATTTGACTGAAACACAATTTCATGGCCAAGACAGGCCTGTTCTCTCAGAGAGATGGCAAAAACTTTGCCAGTGGCCCAAAGTGGCCCAAACAACAACCTGGAACATTCTTAAAATTAAGGAAAGTACCATTTAGCTTAGCAACACAAAAAAGGAAGACCACAGAAGACAACTAAAGTGAATAATCAGTGTCATTACACTCTCAAGGTGTATCATTGTCAAAGTCTGCAATCAAGAGACACCTTCATGAACCACTGGTTACACTCAAGAGCAGGAAGATCAGATTAGATTCTCATCTAAAAGACCCCACAAAGTTCTGGAGAAAAATAACTCTTTGGACAGATGAAATGAAGCTGAAGTTGTACCAGAATGATGGGAGGAGAAAAATATGGAGAAAGAAGAAACAGCTCATGATCTGAAGCATATGGCATTATATGTCGAAGATGGCGGAGGCAATGTTAAGGCACAGGCATGTATGGCTGCCAGTGGAACCAGGTCACTAGTGTGTATTGATGATCAACTTCTGATTGAAGTAGCAGGATGAATTCTGAAGATTAACTGAGCCAAATGTTAAAAAAAACTGATTAGACAGTTCTTCACAGTGAAAATGGATAATGACCCAAAGCATTTTAGAAAAGCAACTCAGGAGTTTTTCAAGGCAAAGAAATGGGATATTCTTAAATGGCTTATTCAGTCTTCTAAGCTCAACCCAACAGAGCAGCTTTTCAGTTACTGAAGACAAAAGTGAAGGCAGCAACTGAAGGAAGCTACAGTTAAAGACCTGGCAGAGCATCTCAAGGGAGGAATAACAGCATTTGATGATGTCCATGGGTTCTAGACTTCAGGCAGTCATTGATTGCAAAGGATTTTCATTCAAGGATTTAAAAAGATTCTTGTATTTACAGTCACGTTAGTTTGTCTAATTTTTTTGAGCCTCTTAAAATGTGGGACTATATATAAAATGGCTGTAATTCCTAAACAGTTAATGCAATTCTTTTGTCAAACCCCATGAATTGATGCTGAAGTTCTGCACTTCAGTCACATCTTGATTGTTTGAGTTTAGAATCAACTGTCGTAGTATGCAGAGGAAAGCATCGCAGACGAACGTGTTATTGTCTAAAAACTTATAGACCTAACTGTATCTTACACACTGTCAAAGAGACAAACCAACACCAGTGAAAAAGTAACCTTCTAAACATGTCTAGCTGATGAATTAGAACTCTACCTTCTGGTGTAAATACTGGGCTTCTCTCCTTTCTGTTATCTGCATTCTCATTTCCCCTGTCGCTCATTTCCCGACTGTGACCCAGAAATCAATCTCAGTATGCCCTGGTGAAGGTTGTTTCACTTCCTGACATGGATCTGAAGGAGAGTGGACCGAGGAACGAGGAGGAGCTATGATGGAGGAAGCACAGGCGTATATTTTGCTTTTTTTTTTTTTTTTAAATAATTTTTTACCCCGATACATGAAAGAGGTGCACTACAATGCTGGAATGCAGAAACCATTTTATGATGATGGCTCAGCTCCGAGAAAGTTATTTTGTAATCATCACCTGCGTGATGAGACTTTCTGCCCTTCACTGTTTGTGTGTGATTAAAAACGTATGATATATTGCCTTAAAGCGATACTAGACGCTGTTATGCTCAGGTTGTAGCTGAGTTCATAAAATACAGTAGTGGGCTCCAGCAAAACAATGGACAAATGATGCAGGTGTGTCACATGCCATTTTTAACTTACATTCCTTTAAATAAACAGCTTCAAAGCAAGGACGTCTCAGATGCCTGTTATCACAGTTTCTCCTCTGTTATGCCTCTTTCTTGTCCCTCTGATCTCTGGTGGAGGGATCTAAGATGGGAAGAGGGGAATCAAGAATGCACTTAATGAGAAATGAGGAAGTGGGAAAAGAAGTTTTCAAACAGGTAGTCAAAAGCCCAACTGTCATTGTAAAAATATTGATTTTTTAAAAAATTATTTTCCAGTCTGAGTCTCCTTCCGAAAAAGCTCCCACAATCAAAAGAGCATTTACTGTGTAGCTCTGTGGGACACAACCCTGTGCCACTGAAATCATGTTTATGCAAGATTTTGTTTGAGCTACACACAACAGCAGGTGATTTCCCTGATTAGTTCCTCCTCTCTGACTGAAGGAGTGCTAATCAGTGATATCAAATGCTTAAGTGTTTGCTGCTGTAGATGCATTGCCCTCAACTGCACACAGCTTTTTATACTACCGAGCAATCTTCATCTCATTTTTGATCTCCTGACTAAATTTCTATCATCGCTTTCCATGGGTTTATCTCTTTCTCGCATGTACTTGTCCCCCAAGTGCTGTCATCATCACATCTCTGCTCACTACTCTCCCTCCCTTTATCATTCCCTGTCTTTCTTTTTGTCATGCCTCATGCTGAGGTACATCCCTTGTCTTCCTATGTGAATAATACATGGCCTCAGAGGCGAAGGATGTGGGGAGAGAATGAGATCTCTGGTCTGGGTTGTTTTTCTGTCTGGTTACCTCCCAGGACCCTCTGGCTCATACTGTCTGGCCAGCTGCTGAGAGGAATACTGAATGACCTACTGTAGCACACACATGCACCATTATGCGGCAGGTCATAAAGTATAAACAGAAACACACAACATGTCTGAATCTTTACTCTGTATGTGCACAATGTTTGATGACACTGTTTTATATTTCTCTAGATGATGGGCCTTCATCACTTGTAGCCTCGTTTGGGTAATTTATTGTGCAAATCCTGAAACCTTCGTTGAGGTGGAAAACATCTGCATACAATAAAACATCCCATAATGGGAATCAAGGTTCTCGGTCTTCAAATGAAGTGAAAATGACAAATTCACACCTACATTCTTTTTTCCCAAAAGCCCTTTTGAAAACACAACACTATAACAGGGACAAATGCAAGCAAGCCTCCCTCTAATTAATAACATCATTGCTCATGTATACCAAGCTATTAACAGCCCCCTTTGCTCTGCAGTGTGCCGGTCACAGGGTCACCACTGGGACTCACAGATGAGACCATCCAACATTAAACTGGTGCAAACTGGCTGAGCCTCTGTGTGCCTCACTAGCTGTCTGCTGTCAAATGGACACACATCTCAATGGGACACCGCCTGCCACCAGCTGCTCTTTGATGATACTAACAGAGAAAGGGACACACAGGAATGTTGGATGGAAGGATCTGGCAATGGAGGAGTCAGGTGTCTGAGACTGATATCACCAAAGCTGACAATATCTATGACTCTGTGAGATGTGGATGGGCTTCAAGAGAAGTGTTTGAAGAAAGGCATTCAACTAATAATACAACTTAATGTCCCAATTGTCTCTAAGTAGTCAACTGATGTCTGATATTAACATCTGACCTGGGATCTTTGTGTGTTCAGCTTCAGAGCTTTTTTAGTATTCGGCAAGGTTAAAAATGTGTTTGCATAACTGCTTAAAGAGCTCTGTGTAAGGCTGACAGTAAACACATTTAAGTATCAGATTTGCTAAGCTCACAGACTCCAGGCACCAGCAGGTATACACCATAGACTGTTTGAAGTTGGACACCATGACAGCCCCCTGCACGAAAATACTGTGACGTGGAATCGAGATGCCACCTCCTGTTCACTCTTCAATCCCGCTGAAATAAAAAAAATCTAGACAAAAAGTAGTTAGAAATCATTTTTACACTGGAAATGAAAGGCATGCTATATGTACAAAAATATTGGGCCACCTATACGTAATGACATCTCATTCTAAATTCATAGGCATTAATATGGAGTTGTTTCCCTCTTTTTGGCTTCCACTCTTCTGGTAAGGGTTTCTACATGATTTTGGAGTGTGTCTGTGGGAATTTTTGACTACTCATCCAGAAGAGCATTTGTCAAGTCTGACGCTGATATTAGACAAGAGGGCCTTGCTCACCAGCTCCGTTCAAGTTCATACATCACCAAGCACAATGTCAGGCATTGGTCAAAGGTGTCTGATGAGGTTGAGGTCAGGGCTGTGTGCAAGCCAGTCAAGTTCTTCCACACCAGACTCATCCAACCGTGCCTTTACAGACCTTTCTTTGTGCACTAGGGTACAGTCATGCTGGAACAGAAGAGGACCTTCGCCAAACAATTTCCACAACGTTGGAAATATAGAATTGTACAAAGCATCTCAGCAAGCTGAAGCATTAATATTTCCCCTCGCTGGAAAAATGGAAGCCAAGCCAACCCCAGAAAAACATTCCCATGACATTATCCCTCCTCCACCAAATTTTATATTTTGCACAGTGCAGTCATGAACTTAACATTCTCTTGGCACTCTCCAAACCTAGTCTCTTTTCCTGAAACTAACCAAATACAGTAGCTTTGTTGCCTAAACCTATCCAAACTGTGAATGCAGACTAAAAATAATATAAAATAACCTAAAGCATGTTTTAAAACATTAAGTCAATATTTGGTCCTATTTAATAGGACAGATGAAGATATGAGCAGCGCATCTCTCTTCAGCGAACACCTAAATTTCACAAGCAAAAAACGTCCTTATGCCCAGCAATCTGACTTTATTTAATCCTTTCTAGTGAAGTCACAAGTCAATTCAGTGAAATTGATCTAAGCTAAAGTACAAAGTCACACTTAACGAAGCATTACTTTAATCAGTAAGTCTTAGTTTTCTTCGCAGGCAACCAGCAAGATCCTTGAAACATTAGCGTAAAATTAATCCAACCATGTATTTTTTGTGACGATTTTGTATCTGGTTCTGTGGCCAATCACCTGAAATATTTGAAAGATAATAGGGAAGATTGTTAAAAACTTAAAATAGCAAGTACTTCAGCACTGAAACTAGTGAACTATTTGCCTCCCACAACCATCAGCACAGCACTATATCTGTATGCAGCTTGCCCTGCCACCCATTTGCTGACAGCTGTCCAGCCAAGCTTGATCATCACTTGCACTGACAGTTTATTGGTTCTCCTCAAAGACCTTAAAATACTAAAACTCATGGGGGAATTCATCAAAGTCAGGGCCATCATTAGTAGTTGAACGTTTCTCCAGTCCAAACCAAAACTTTCACTCATTTCAGGATTTTAGTGTTACTTTAACACTTATGCTGAAAGACAGTTTGACATCACAGATTAAAGTAATCGCCCTTAAAGAAATCCAAATCCTGAAACACTGTCGACAAAAACAGTGAATATACTGCTCTCATGTACCTGCTCAGCACCAGGTACTTACAAGTAATAGTAAGTCAGTGGAGACTTGGTAGTTTAGGAGACACATGTCGGCATGATGGTGAAGTGGTTGCCTCAGAGCAAGAGGGTTCCTGGTTCAACCCCCAGCTGGAGCCTCTCTACGTGCTCACCCTGTGCCCATGTGGGTTCTTTCCTGATTCTCCAACTTCTTCCTTCCACATTCATAAGACATGCATGTTTGGTTAATGGGTGAGTCTAAATTAGCCATGTCAGTGTGAAGTGCTTAAAGCATACAGAATAAAGCAGTCCTCTAAATTTATGTTAAATGTGACTTGAAGTCTAAAGTGCTTTGGGTAGACAGTAAGACTAGATAAGTGCCAGTACATGTATTTTGCAGTTAGATGAAAATACAAGGCTTAAAGGAGGGCATTTCTAGGAATTTACATTAACCACGGGGAAAAGAACAAGACTCCAAATAAATGCTATTACACCTATTGGGATTTTATTAAGGTTTAACATTAGGGGCATGGTTGTCTTGACTGAGAGATGTGCCATCTATGACAAGACTAACTGACAACTGTTTGCTCTGCTGAGCTTCACTACTACTCATTTGAACTATTGAACTTGACCTCTTCGCTATGTTTGTGGTGTTTAGATTTTTTAGAGCATTTTTAATGGAATTATCTGAAAAATAATATGGCCTGCTGTGAGTTAAACCCCATTCAAGATGGGGTTTAACTCACTCTCTTTCACCAGAGAGTCCATTTATCTGTTTCTTGCAGATATCTGAGTATGTGCAGAGTTCACTGACCAACAGGTGACATTGCAGTGGCACATCTTATGTACAGTCTATAGGTTACAGTAGTATAAAGTATAGCATAAAGTTAGCCATTGATAAAAATACTTTAGTGCAGGTTGGGAGTAGGGACAGTGAAGAACTTTCTAAAGGGCTACGCTCGATCTTCTCCTCGACATGCAGTCAGACTTGAGCGTGAAAGGTGATGGTCGATATACAAATAAGCTGATCAACAGGATGCTTTGCGAGTGTTCCCTGATGGACGGCCACAGGAAGGTGGACTTGAGTGGCAGCTTGGCAGCCAGTGGTGGAGAGATCCATCATGTCATGACAGGAAGGAGAGGGCTCTGACGTCTTGGCCTGCCCTGACAGGCCAGCGCCTGTCAACTTAATGAGGCTCCCAGTGACAGGTGATGTGGTTGTTAGAACGTGTGTGTCAATGTACGTGTGTGGGTGTGGATTTTCACAGAGTCTGAACAAGTGCCTCGTTAGCATGACTCCCACTGCTGAAATGTCTGTTATTCTATCTTGCACGTCTTCAGTAGCCTCATGTTTCTGTTTGATATGTTTTTTTCAGAAAAATCTAAGCTGCTGCTGTCTCTGTTTATATCACTTAGACTTGGGAGAGAGGTGTTGTTTTCCGCTGCAGTTCAGCATGGTTCACGAGTGATATTTGTGCAGCCACTTTCCCATTTGCATCTAAAATGAGATAACACTCTAACTTCCCCAAAGTTGTAAGTTAGTCCAACCTGTGTGAGTGCACCCAAAAACTTTGTGTATAAACAATTCTCTGACCCCTCCATCTCCAACGTCCTTTTCCCCTCCAGTGTGTATCTTTGTTTCTGAAACTCTCTCACCTCTTCCCCTCAAACCACCCACTCATCTTCCTTTCCCAGTGTGAGGGTATTAGGTTCACACAGTAGAATATAGATGAATCCAGTGTGGACACCTCTATTGATTTCTTCCACACCGCAGACACAGGAGATAATGAAAAGGGGTTTCCTTGCTCCCCCCTCAAGTAGCCTTGTGTCATATTTCTTTAGGAGGTCTTCAAGTGAAAGACAAATTGAAAGAACTGGACTCTATCCCACTGATGCTGTAGTCTGCACTGGTCTGATATGTTCACTGCAATCAGCAAGGCTTGTACTATAAAAAAAAAACCCCAAAAAACACTGATGGGACAGATTTTGAAAATGCATCTTTTACTAAACTTTACTGTCCTGTGTTAAAGGTTACAGTTACTACCATCCACAACTCATGAACTGTCATAAACAGTCCCCTCCAAAAGTATTGGAAGAGCAAGGCCAATGAATTTGTTTTGGCTGAACAATGAAGACATTTGTGTGCGAAATCAAAAGAGGAAGATGAGAAGAAAGATCAGTGTTTCAGTGTATTTACACCCAAATGTTTTAAACATAATAGAACATGATGCTTTGTATTAAACAACTTTTTTAAAGTGCACTAAAACATTTGCTACTAAATTAAAGTCAAAAATTTTTAATATGTGGTTGCATATCTCATACTCACAGTAACTGAGTCAAGCCTTTGACTCATAGACTCCGTTGTTTTCCATTTTGAGGTGTTTCCCCCTTCAGTTTTCACTTCAGGAGGTTCAGTTGGGTCAAGATCTCATGATTGACCTAGCAAGTGCAAAACCTTCCATCCATCCCTCTGATGGAATGGCATACTTTCTCCCATAGGCAACTCTCACTGGTTTTGTTGGTCTACCCTTTTTAACTACAAATGACACAAGTGAATGCCAAAGCTTAAACTGAGATTAGATATCCAGGGCTACTTAATGATCAAACAATCAATCTTAGATGAAAAACCTGAGTAACAAGAAACACCTATTACTCGTCATGTTCCAATACTTTAGGTCACTTGAAAAACTGGGTTGTTTGATACAGATGTGCTATGTTCTATGTTGGTTAACTCTAGTACTGCCAGACCTCGATATATTGATGTCCCAGATAAGTTTCATGTACTGCTGGTTGTCTATATATTGATCACTTCCCGTGTTTTCACCCACTGCTGGATGTCTAGCTGGTCGTACAGCTGGCAGGACAAGGGTTCATATATCTAAATGTAAATAGCGGGAATAGCTTAAACTCTGATCTCTCTTCTCATATTAATTGTCTGATCTCATACACAAATAAGTGCACAGCAAAAACAAATTGGCCTTGCTGTTCTAATACTTTTGGAGGGGATCATATATAAAATATATAAAGTCTAACCTGGATGCATAGAAGGCTAAGAGCTTGACTTGACTTCATGGCCTGCCTATTTTATGCTCGATTGTTTTCTACTGTGTGTAGAAAGCTTTTTAGTCAGATTGCAGGAGAAGAAAAAAAAAACCTTTTTATCTATTTCCAACAGTTTTTCTCTTGCATTTTTGGTTTTGAAACTGATTACAAACAGACCACACAAACTAAATGCAGAATATTGCTTTCATCAGAGCCCCATTTGCTTTTTAAATTTTGGGCGATGATGTTTCTCATGGGTATTAGAGGTAACATTATCTGAACTCGCAGCATCTGTTCTTCTGCTAGATGTTGCCAAGAAAGTGACAGTGCCTAAAAGAAAGTTATTGTTATTATATTTTTACAAGCAATTTATCATCCCACAAAATATACCCAAAAGACTAGTACACATTTGTCCTGAAAAGCTTTGAGACAATATTTTTTGTGAACTGCTTGGTGTAAATACAGTTATATGACTGCTGTTAAGCAGCCAGCTGGGAACTTTATGTCACTTTAATACCGATGGAGGGTGATTCAAGCCATACATTGTAGACTGATGGACTGCCTGAAGCCATGGTGGCCATTTGGGAACAGCGAGGGGCTGATTTCTCTTCTTTTAATCTGGTCACACTGGGTTGGGTGTGTCCTCATTTGGTTGCTCAGAGTCTAATGGCTGCAGCACTCTGGAGGACTTAATTACTACCCAAGCAGCGCTCAGAGATATGCTCAGAATTTGTTAAAGCCACTTTACTTTTAATTGTTGCCATTTCCCCTCTAAGGAAAGAAGCTTCTCTTTAAACGAGTTTGGAGAACAGCAGAGTGAAAGAAATCCACTCAGTAAAAGATAAAAAATAAACAATCTTACAAAGAAGCAAAGATCCACAGGCACATTTTAATTTAGATTATGCCCTAGATTTTGTGTACGAGTCTATTAGATTGTGGTATTGAATGAGAGACTTTACTTGGAATTTTCCTCACACTGTGTTGAACAGCATTTGTACGCCAATATGTTCTGTCTTTATTGATTTCTTCATGAGACTCAGCTCAGATAGAATATTGAGCTATTCAGCTTGAGTCTGTGCTCCCCCTGATTTTCTCTTTCTCCGCACTCAGAGGGACGCCTGGTTTCCACAGTACTGAAGGAAAAGACGCTTGTCATGGGAACATGACCATCAGGTGCCTAGTCCTCGTGAGTGATTGGTGTCGGATCCTGCAGGGCTTGAACTCTTGGCCTTTCCTGCCATGTCTCTGCATGAATATGCTGAAAAGAGCTGATATGACATGACAAGCAAACTCGGTTTCATGCTAACAAGCTTGGATTAAACAGCAAGATGCATGTTAAATCACTTCACTATGTGGTTAAAAGGCATGGGTTTTGAAGCCATCAGGGAAAGGGGCATCACATGTCACAGGTCATGAGGAATAAGGTGAAAACTGTCACTCCCACTTCCTACTGCTTCCCACCTGACTACACAGCATTTCAGGGGTGTAAGAGACTCATCCTGCATGTTCAAATATAGCATAAACTATCCATGTAACTTATTTTTAGGTTCTCCTGTTGGGGTTCTGAAATCATGAAATGATTTATGAGAGTTGACACATCAGTTTCTTTGCACTCAAATTTTGCTGTATATGCTTACGGTCATTAAATTATTCTCTTATGAACGCTGTCACAGATGTAAATTTTGACAGCTTAACTACAATAATGGTGTCACTTTTAATCAAACTAACACATCTATCAGTTTAGAGCTTTGAATAAAAAAAATAATCTCTATCTATTATTGAATACTGTACATATTTTTCTTCTGTAAATTAATATTCAGTGGAGCACAGTGAATCTATCACTGAGTCACCCCTTCATTTAAAGCAAATTAATACTCAGACTGCCACTAATGCAAAAATAATTTTCTAATAGCTGCACATTCTCACAACTGTTGAAATATATGTGATGTAATAGAAATGTAGGGGCATTTTTACTCAGCATTTTCACAGTCACTGTGTTATGTAAGAAAAAACAGGAACACAGGTTCTTAAAGTCTTGAAAGACTGTAGCATGGTTGTAGGGGGTTAATTATTCCATGGCTTTTAATCAGCTAACTGCCTGCACTGGAAACCAGATTTCACTGCTACAGATTTTGCAAATCCCCATCCATAATGTCAGGACTGCTGTTCCAGGAACGTGGGATTTTGCTTTAAGGTTTCTCTGGCATTTTCTCAAAAGGTCACCTGAGCTGTTTACTGTTCAGTTATACTGTACAACTTTCGGAGTATGTTTTTCCACAAATATGGTCGACGCTACTGGTACTTTATCACTGGACCAAGCCCTTAAGTATTAAAGGTACTGATTGGAGAAAAATGCAGGTGAGCAGAGCAGCATGTGGTATTTTAAAGTTGCTGAGCCAAAACTCCCTACACTAGCTAAAAAGAATTGGAATTTTTTAAGAAGTGTCGAAATGAGAAGAAAACTAGTCTCACAATGATATGCAGTACTGTTATTTGCATGTATCTTTTTTCTTACATATGAAGCGTGGTTTAGGAAAATATCTGTGACCAGAATTAAAAATAAACAACACTGTGCAAATAATTACAGAAATAGGTCTGCTGGCAGATTGGCCAGGAGAAAGATCCTGTCCACCAATTCAAAGACAAGCCTCTGAAGCCTTTTACAGATATAACAGCTTCCACTCTTCTGGGAAGGCTTTCTACAAGATTTGAAGCGTGTCTGTGGGAATTTTTGCCTATTTATCGAGAAAAGCATTTGTGAGGTCAGACACTGACACTGGACTAGAATGCCTGGCCCGCATTCTCTGTTCTAGTTCATTCCAAAGGTGTTCAGTGAGGTTAAGGTCAGGGCTCTGTGTAGGCCAGAAAAGTTCATCCACACCAACCTCATCTAGCCAAGCTTTTCTTGAAGTTGCTTTGTGCATTGGGGCACAGACATACTGGAACAGAAAATGGCCTTCCCCACACCGTTCCCTCAAAGTTGGAAGCATCTAATTGCCCAAAATGTCTTGTTAAGCTGAAGCATTAAGATTTTTTTTCACTGGAATTAAGTGGCCCAGGTCAACCCCAGACAACCAACCTCATAGCATTATTACTTCTTCACCAAACTTTACAGCTGACAAAATGTAGTCAGGCAGGCAACGTTCTCCTGGCATTTTTCAAACCCAAATTCATCTGTATGTCTGTCAGATAGAGGAGCATGATTTTTCACTCCACAGAACACATTTTGACTGCTCCAGAGTCCAGTGTTGTTTTACACCACTCCATCTGACACTTGGCATTGTTGCTGGTGATGTGAAGGCTTACATGCAGCTGCTTGGCCATGTAAACCCATGCCATGAAACTCCTGGAACACAATTTTGTGCTGATGATAATGGCAAAGGAGGTTTTAAACTCTGCAGTTATTGAGACAGCAGAGCACTGGTGACTTTTACACACTATGCACCTACCCAACCCCCGCTCTGTAATTTTACATGGTCTGCCACTTTGTGGTTGAGTTGCTGTGATTCCTAAATACTTCCATTTTGCAATAATACCACTTACAGTTGTTTGTAGAATATTTCAGTTAAAGAACTGAAACTGACACATTGCCAAGCTTCACAAAGTTTTATTCTGGCAAGAGCAATAGCAGATAGCTGGTAGGTAAATATAACATCTCTTATCTAAAATGCAACACGCTTTGACAGCAATGATAATACATTATACATGTTGCAGTACATATAGATTCTGTTTTGCATTTTATAATATAATGGCGTAGAGACAGGTTTTTCTTGTTTTGATTGTTTTATTTTTTATTTTTTTTGGCAGATGCAGCAATGAAACTTTTCAAGTTGACTAGAGCGATGGAACTAGAGGGATGTGACCTATGACAATTTCCCTCTCTCACAGTCCATCCTATTCATGAGAAGTTACAGGAACAAAAGTATTGCAAGAAATACTTTCATAATTAAATTTTTGCTACATGAATGTAATAGGCAGAAAATTCTTACAATTCTTTTACCTTAGCTTAGACAATTTTTCACCTTAGCTTAGACACAGATCTGTCTGGATTGCATCCTTGGCCTTAGCAAAAAGTCAACAAGGTGTTATTTCAATTTGCCTCCCATAGATATCGTGTCTGGTAAGATCTTTAGATAACAACACTGTCTGAATATCACAGCCTTTTTAAAATACCAGGCCTTTTACCCTTACTAAGACTTTCGGTAATTAGCAGACCAAACAAAGAGCTCAGAGTACGTGCACAGAGATCTGTTGTTTGTGTGTGTGCAAGTCTGCATATCTGCCTATTTATACAGTAATGTGCCACAATTCTCTCTTTTCAGGCTGTATTGTGAACATGTATGTCTGGCCCCACAAATATGAATGTGTGTGAGAATGAATATATACGCTCAGGAGTAATTGGTTTGGTCTGCAGAATCACCAGTGGAACAGCAGAGGACAGGGGGAAAGGAGAGAGAAGGAAAAGAGAGGATGCTTTGCTTCAGCTCATTAACCAACGCCTGTTAGCTTGGAAATAAATTGGGTGAGATTCCACCACTGGAGAGGCTGATTAGTTCATTTTTCTCCTCCCCCCGACTGATCCGTCGGAGGTGTAGTGAGGCACAGCCGATTCTCTCACTCTTTGCCTCTCACTCTGTCTCACTTACATTCATGCTATGAGTCCAAGCACACATATACTAAAAATCAGTGGCCCATGGGTCCGGGAGCAGATGTGAATAAGACAGGTGTCAGATGACTTGCCGCCTGCCACAGCTCAAAGGTCACCTACACTTACAGTATCTCTGTTTGACTGAGCTCGCAGCCAGTGGTTGTGGCCGCATTCAGGGGGACTGATGGCTGACAGAATATTTCAAGAAGCAGGCAGCATGAAGAGAATCTCCTTCAGACTTAGAAAAAATAAAGAAAAAAACTTTCCTCTGTGATACTGCTGCCTCTGCAAAGGCATGAGGTGTGGCAGTGATGGTTTTGGTCTTCTAATCACTCCTAACATATGATTCTGAGAAATCATCTCATCTTCCCTGTCATTATGGCAACAGTGGAAAATGCCTCTTCTGCAGTGTCACAGGCATCATTGTGAAATAGAATGTAAAAGCTGAAATGTGGTATCTAGCTTGTCATTTGCAAAAACCTTGGCATTTGGTTTCTATTATTACCATGCTGTTCTAACATACACTGAACACTTAACCAGGCTGAAAAAGGCATTGTCATCCTTAATGAAAGCACTTGTATTAGGCAAAAAGTGCAATCCAGAATGGAGATGATATTCACAAATAAGTATATGATGCAGTAATTTGCTAGAATATGCATTTTTATCTTAGAAATTACCGCACACTCAAAGCACTTTATTGTCAGACTACATCACGCAATTGTTTTGATGAGTTTGTCAATATGAATTATACCTTCATATACATTCAATTTAGTCCCCACAAAGCTCATTAAAGACACTAATAGAGACCAACAAACAGCATGAATAAATACAAAGAAATAATGAAGTGCACATTAAGATGTAAATTTTTATACCCGCACACATGGCAGCATGGGCATGTTGTAAAGTTCATGCACCAATGCGCAGGCACACGCATTAATGCTCAATGTTTTTGAGCAGTCACAAAATGGCTTGTCATCCCCTAGCCCCTGTTGCTCCTCCCTCCTTAATAACATCATTAATCAGAGAGTGTCAGTGCTGAGATATGGGTCGATAAACAATTTGGTGCAACATGCCTAATGGAAACCGGAGTCATTTTATATATTCACCTGCTTATAAATCCTACAGATTAGACCATGTTATCTGGACCCTCCCACCAAAGATATTATGTAATAGAGGTGCCTATCCCAAGTATGCTTTGTGTAGTTTATACAACTTTGAAGACTCAACCTCAACACCAGTTAAATAAACGAAAGTCTTAGAACAAGTATGGCCCTTTATGGAGCCTTCCCAATTATTGATTAAGGTATTTTAATCGCGTTTGATTTTTATTGCATAGATTAAGAATACAGTGCACCTTTGTTTAGAAATACATGTGTTCCTAAAGTAAAACTCAGTAACAGTAAATTTAATAATAACAGTGGTTTTACTTGGACACCCATGGGTACACCTCAGCTTATAAGATTAGACAGCCATAAAGTGTAAATGGTATAAATACAGGCAAAGAGAAGTCCAAGTTTATATTTTTTAGAATATGTTTCAGGATCAGCATTTCAAAAAACAACTATCATGTTAAATCTTCTTCTTCTTTCGGCTGCTCCCGTTAGGGGTCGCCACAGCGGA
>VUQH01082450.1:0-25834 GCA_015106775.1 Etroplus canarensis | reverse complement strand
AGGATTAGAAATGAGTCCATCAGAGGGACAGCTCATGTTGAGAAGTTTGGAGACAAAGTCAGAGAGGCAAGGCTGAGATGGTTTGGACATGTTCAGAGGAGGGATAGTGGATATATTGGACAAAGGATGTTGAGGATGGAGCTTCCAGGCAGGAGGAAAAGAGGAAGACCACAGAGAAGATTCATGGATGTAGTGAAGGAGGACATGCAGAGGGTGGGTGTGAGGGAAGAGGATGCAATGGATAGGATGGGATGGAGGCAGGTGATCCGCTGTGGCGACCCCTAACGGGAGCAGCCGAAAGAAGAAGAAGAAGAAGAAGAAGAAGAAGAAGAAGAAGATCACAAGTCGAATCTGACATCAAAACAGTTTAAAATTCGTGGGGGAGATAAACGGCAGTGTGTGTAAACAAGTACAGCTTGCCAACAAAGATGGCGTCGCTAAGAAGGTCACGTGACCAAAAAACATGTCTGTGGAACCTATGTATACACCTCACAGTCAGCGGTACCTTAGTAAACATGCAACTCACCCAAGATGTGGGCACTGATGGCCCCCATACCATTGCAGATGCTGACTTTTGCACCTTTCGCTGATAACAATGTGAATGGTTATCTTTGCCACTGAGAACTAGCAATGGTTTTCCAAAGTATTCCTGAGCCCAGGGGGTTATATTTGTCAGAATAGCATGATAGTTTCTGAGGCACTGTCACATGGGCGCTTTAGAGCCACACAATCAACAGTGGGTTTCGACCTTGCCCTTTACGCACTGAGATGTTTCAGAATTCTCTGAATCTTTTCACAATATCCCTAAATTCTCTGCAGTCTTAAGAAATGTTCCTTTTTAACTGACTAACAATTCTCTCACAAATTTTGGTGCAAAGAGGTGAGCCATGATCCATCTCTGCTTGTTTGATGTGGACTCTTCTAAAGCAATCATTACATGAATATTCTGTGCACTTTTTAATCTTATTTTAGCTCTGTCCCAACTTTTGTTCAGCCATCAGATTCCAAATTTGTTCTATTTACAAGTAAAATTACTGAAAATCTCATTCACTGAAATCACTACTCCAAAGAGTTTTGGTCTAGATTATAATGTTCATAAAATGAGTGTTTGCGTGTGCCCCTCTACCATCTATACATAAATGCTGTCATTAGATTGATTCATTGCATAATAATCCCTTAAGTTAAGTCAGGGCCGGTCAAGAACTAGGATGGTTGTCCTGGATATGACTGTTTGACTTCTCAAGAGTTTCTAATTCTTATTACTTTGCTTTTAAAACTGCCCTTCAATTGAAAGTGAAGTATTTTATTTACCAGTCTATCTATAGTCTAACCATTACCTGCAGTCATGATCTCAGTGTGACTAAAATAATTTAGTGCAGCGTACAACAAAAGGTCCAGCGCAAAGGCTAGTCAAACATGTACACTGACAATGAAACAGTACAAGTGAGTTTCACTGACAGGGGGGTTGGATTTAGGATGAGAAATGCTTGTGGGCAACACAGCACTCAGCTATTTTTCGGCAACTTTCTGAAACCAGATGGTTAATATTTGTAACAACTTTACACATGATGAATGACTTGTCCCGAAGTAGGAGCTATCATCTCCATTTTCAGTGATTCATTGTCTTTCACCCTATCCCTTTGGAAAGAGTTAAATACTTCTGCCTTTAACAATCTGGAGTTGATGGATGTGCTGGAGCATCCGAACCGCATGATTGCGTGTGATCACATGACTGAAGCCCAGAGTGTAGAGTGTAGATTTGGATGCACTGGTGTGTCTGCCTCCAGAGGGTTAAACAGACACTATATGGAGAAAAGTACATTACACCAGCAGGTGTGACATCCCATTCTAAATCCGTAAGATTTTGGAGTGTGTCTGTGGGAATTTTTGCACATTCATCCAGAAGAGCATTTGTTAGGTCAGACACTGATGTTGGACAAGAGGACCTGGCTTGCAGTCTCTATTCTTGTTCATCCCTAACGTGTTGGAGGGGTAGAGGTCAGGGCTCTCTGTGGGCCAGTCAAATTCTTTCACACCAAACTCCTCCTAAGCTTAAGTTAGGTTAGGGCCAGTCAAGAACTATGGCCTTGGTCCTGGACATGACTGGAAGTCTCCTTGACTTCTCAATCAATTTTAATTCTCATTAGTTTATATAGCATACAGCCAACCAATGATGAGAAAACAGTTCACTATCCTTCTGTTCTTTACACATTACAATACCCCATGAAGTCTGGATTGTGAACTGCTGAACTACTACATAATGGATGTTCTGTTTGTTTTATTTCTTTTTTTTAAATTGGGCAGTTGTCTGTTCAGTACCAATCAACATATCCTTACATCTAGGCCGATCACCATACACCTACACCAGGTTCTTTTTGTGCCAGAGAGTACCTACTCCCAAGTAGGAACTAAAAAAAGCCCCCCTCTCCAAAAAAAAACAAACAAAAAAAAACAAAAAAAGGGTTCTAAGTACTTTGATAGTTCCTTCTTCCTGTAGCATGGAAATATGAACATGGGGGACTTCCTCTTCCTGTGGAAGAGGTCGTGCCTCATGCCTGTGCCAAAGATGTCACAGCCCAGTGACTTTAAGGACAACAGACCAGCGGCCCTTGCATCACACATCATGAAGACGGCGATGCAGGTGGATGCCTCCCTTGTGGTCTGGATTGTTGACTACCTGACTGGCAGAGCACAGTATGTGCGTCTGCAACACTGTGTATCAGACAACGTGGTCAGCAATACCAGAACCCCACAGGGACTGTTCTCTGTCTCTCTCTCCTCTTTCTCTTCATCCTCTACACCACAGACTTTAACTACTGCACAGAGACCTGCACCTTCAGAAGTTTTCTGATGACTCAGCAGTAGTGGGTCGTATTAATGAGTGATGATTAAGAGTACGGGGCTGTATTTGACAACTTTGTCATGTCGTGCAAACAGAAACATTCGCAGTTAATGTGAAAAGTACATTACACAGAACTGGTTTTGGACAAGAGAAAAGCGAAAACACCAGTGACCCTTGTTCCCATCAGTGGGGTCTGTGTGGAGATACCGGAGGACTACAATTACCTCGGTGTTCACCATAAACTGGACTTCACTAAAAACACAGAAGAGAAGGCCCAGAGCTGTCTCTACTTTTTGAGCTGACTCAGGTCCTTCAATATCTGCCTGATGATGCTCAGGATGTTGTACGTCTGTGGTAGTCAGCGCCGTCCTCTATGCTGTAGTGCGCTGGGGCAGCAGACTAAGAGTGACGGACCACAACAGACTCAGCAAACTGATCTGCAAGGCCAGTAACGTTGTGAGCGTGGAGCTTGACTCTCTGACAGTGGTGTCAGAGAGGAGGACGCTGTCCAAGTTAAGGACAATATCGGACAATCCTTCAGAGCCTCTCCACGACATGCTGGACGGACACAGGAGCACGTTCAGCAGCAGACTCATTCCACCACGATGCACCACAGAACGCCACAGGAACTCATCCCTACCTGTGGCCATCAAACTCTATACCTCTTCACATTGTAAATATGCATATTTTACATAATGTAAAGTGTTAAATTTAGAGTTCTTTATGCTACATACAGTATGGCAATTCATACAGCCAGGTTTATTTATTTATATATGGCGAAGCATCTGTAAAAAAATACAATTTCCCCCCTGGGAGTAATCAAGTATTCTGATTCCAGAATTCATAAGAACTATGAAAATGTTACTCCAGTCCAAAAACGCCTGATAACTCAATCCCCAAGTTGAGGTCAGATTGAATATACATTTTTTTTCTAATGCTTAATCTACATCAGATTTTACAGTAACACATGGTTCAGAATGTTCATATGCCTTTTGTAGCTGTTAGACGAACAAGAAAATAGAAAAGAAAAAAGTCAACTTACCTTCTAAAGAGCTGTGGCGTATTAGTATGTACCTAAAAATGTCCTCATGTACTTGAGCAAATATTTAGCCATGTTATTTCTTACTGTTCGTCATTTATTTATCTCTAATCTGCAGCTTAGTAACTAGATATCACCTTATCAGTCAATGCTGATTAGAAACTAACCAAGTTTGATGCAATAACAACATATCAAATGACCAATAAGAGAAATAACTAAGCGGATCAGTCCATCTTCTCAGTCACCACTGCAGGCTGTGTCTCTACAGCCCCAAAATAAAAATAGGAGCGGGATTATTTGCGGGTCAGTGTGGTTTTAGCGTGCAAGATGGAGTGTGTGTTTGCTCCCCTGTGCAGCCAGCAGCACACTTAGCATGGGCTTTAAATAGCTAACTCAAATAAAGTGAGAGGAGGCCAGGGATCAGAGCCTGAGAGGGTCTCTGTGAGGGAGGCATTCCCAAACGGAAGCCGGCCTTTGGATTTCCGAACACCACGAGCAGCGAGCAATGCCAGGAATGCGACGTCGTCCAGCAGCAGTAGAGGTGGCGGCCGCGGCGGCGGTTGCTGTGAAAACCGCCAGGCCGCCGAGTGCCGGTGGGCCACCTGACAGGAAGTGCAGCCGGAAGTGCAAGCAGAGGTCCGGCCGGGAAACAAAATGGCAGCGGATGACTCAGCAAGGAGGGAACGAGAGCTGGGCTGAGGGTTTGCTGCTGTGAGGAGAGTCTGTGTCAGGCCTGTCGGAGCAAAACTGGAGCCTCTATCGAGCCTGCAAATCTCTGAATCGCTGAAAAGGGAACGCGAATCCCCCTCCGAAACTGTCTCCTTCTCATCAAATAACCGCTCTTCCGCACTTTGCCTCCTTTTTTTTACACACTGTGTTAAATTTCTATTCTCTCTCATCCTTTTTACCTTTTGACGGCCTTCTTTGTGTGCAGGCTGTGGGAAAGTTTCCCATAATGGTGAGGTCATCCACCACCGACAACCACCCCCACACCCGACACACACACACACACACACACACACACACACATAACTATCCCCTCACCCTCCATGCTGTCCCTCCAGGCCAGGCGTGACTGCAGGACAGCAGTGTGTCCCCATGACTGTGTCCCACTTCCAGTTCCTCAGTGCTCCCCACAGAGACTAGGAACTTGAATAGAGCCTCATTCAGAGCCAGTATCTGATGATCTGGCCTCCAAAGCGAGGCGCGACAGAGACAGACAGCCGTCAGTTGGTCTGCGAGGCACCTGGAGACCTATCGGGCGTGTAAAGCACCCTTTTCTGACAAGCGCCCCAGTGGTGCACAAGCCTGAACACACTTGGACATTGCCAGGGTTATTCAGGACGGTGTTTCTCTGCGCATGTGTGGAGCTGCTCGGGTTGGTCTGCAGCAGTATTCTGTTATAAAACCAGTTCAGTCCAAACAGAAAAGAGAGACCGAGGAAAATCAAACAACTGATTATGACTCCAGTACTTTAAGAGTTCTGGATTCAGTGTGAGAGTTGGTGAATAACTGCTGCCATCTGTTGACAATACTGTAAATGACAGTGTGGATTTTAAAAAGGAGCAGTTCACTTAAAATGAACAAACATGTTGTTTTTTTTCATATCTACTACACTACACACTCTCTCTGTAGTCAGTCAAGATAAACTACCTTCAGTTTGGGTGGCGGAGATTATTTCCCAAATTTGGGGTCCAACTCATCTGTAAGCAGGCTTGGTAAAGCTTTAATAACCGTTGTTAATAAATGGTGAATTGATGTTTTTTTACTGCTAAATGGTTACTGTTCCACTATATGGAATAAAGTATTGGGCCACATCTCTTAATCATTGACTTCAGATGTTTCATTCAGTCCAGCAGGTGTACAATACAAAATACAAGAGAGCAGCCGAAGGTAGTTATAAGATGCAAACTTTGCAACAAGTCAGTTCGTGAAATTTCTTGCCTCCCATATATATTCCATGATCAACTGTAAGTAGCATTTAGGAACCACAGCAACTGAGCTACCAAGTGGGAGACCTTGTAAAATTACAGAGAGGGGTTGCCAAGTGCTGAGCAGCATAGTGCATGAAATTCGGCAACACTCTGTTGACTCATAACTGCGGAGTTCCAAACCTCCTCTGGCATTAACATCAGCACAAAACTGCCCAGTGGGAGCTTCATGGTGTGGGTTTCCACGGTGGAGCAGCTGCATGCAAGCGTTACATCACCAAGAACCAGACTGAATGGTGTAAAGCACTCTGCCACTATCTGGTCATCTGATGGATGAGTCTGGATTTGGCGAATACCAGGAGAAAATTACCCGCCTGACTGCATTGTAACAACTGTAAAGTTTGGTGGAGAAAGGATAAAGCTATGAGGTTGTTTTTCTGAAATTAACCTGGGCCCTTAGTTAAAGAGAAGGGAAATCTCAAAAGTTCAGCTACCGAGATATTTTGGACAATTTAATGCTTCCAGCTTTGTAGGAACAGTTCGGGGAAGGCTCTTTTCAGTTCCAGCATGACCGCGAGGTCCACAAAGACACGGCTGGATGAGTTTGGTGTGGAAGAACTTGACTAGCTTGCACGGAGCCCTGACCTCGACCCCATCAAACACCTTTTGGGATGAGCTCTAACTGAGAATGTAAACCTTCTTATCCAACATGAGCGTCTCACCCTACAGCATGCTCTCCTTGATGAATGGGCATCAATTGGGCATTATTACAAAAACAGGGAAATGAACTGAGCATTTAACAAACAAACAAAGTGAATCTCCAATTCAGTAGACACAACTCCATAATGTTGCCACTGTCTGCTAAAGGCACCCTTATAAAGTTTAACTTCAGTAAGTTTCACTGGAGAAAATTGTGTCCTGAGCAGATTTTTCACATGCACTGCAGCCATCAACCAGTCTGCAGACGTGCATGTGAGAACGCAAAAGTCACCCGTGTCAGACAGTAAGCAGTCTTTAAACTGTGTGACGTCCACTCGCACCCATGCGAGAATAGAGCAGGTAACCGTCCAGTGAATTCTCAGCAAGAGAATGTGTCCTGGTATGTGTCTTGCCTCCTCCAATTAGAAGACACACTCAACTCAACTCAGCCAAACAAAGCATAGTGAAAATCCACTGGATGCTGACTATTTTCTCCCATGTGTTACATTAGTGGAAGGGCAACTTCAGATAATATCCACCCCGATTCTCTCAACACTCTCTTTAGTTCATATGGGAAATGATTGCCCAGGACAATACATAAACTTTAGTGTGATCATCCCTTTTAGCAAATTTTTACAAAAAATATTTCAGCTAAGACCACTGCAATAAAAGATAACTGATGTTTTCCATCGATTCAGCCATCCATTTTCTGTCTTTTATTGGGTCCAGGTCATGGTGGCAGCAGAGATTTCTAAAAACTCCCTGTCTCCAGCCACCTCTTTCATCTCCTTTGGGGGGACACTGAGATGTTCGCAAGCCATTCCAAGCAAGGCTGAGCAGTCTGAGCTCCCTAAAATTGGAACACACCCTCCGGTCATCCTTTTAAAAAAGGGGGACCACCATTCCAACACCCCCGGTCTAAGAGCACTGACCCTAGCTTCCATCTGCAGTAATTTATATTCAACAGTATGCAGGAGTGGGTCAAAAATAGGGGTGGCACTGACCCTGAGATACTTAAACTCCTCCACCTGTGGCAGTGACTCGTCCCCGACCCAGAGTGGGCACGCCACCCTTTTCCAGCTGAGAACCGTGGTCTCAGACTTGGAGGTGCTAATCCTCATCTCTGCCACTTCACACTGGGCTGCAAACCACCCCAGTGAGAGCTGGAGGTCACTGCCTGACGGAGCCAAAAGAACCACATCATGGGGTGATCATAAGCCCACCAAAACGGAAACCCTCCATCACTTGGCTAGAAATTCTGTCGGTAAAAGCTACGAACAGAAGCAATATGACTACAAAATTTTAAATAACATTACATGCAGTGAAAGTTATTGGTGTAATTATAGATGAAATCAGTACATTTGTAAGTTTTGAAAGCTGTATTCCTCTTTATCTACCTCACAGTGGTTTGGTCCACTGCCTACCATTCCCTAAGTCCTTTTACGTTGCAAAGGATATTTCAGACACTGTTATTTAATTCTAAATTTTATTGGCCCCACCCACTAACATTAAATCTAATGCCTCAACGTGGCGGCTATCTTATTACAGGGCAGCTATGTCTCCTAATTCTAGTTTATGGAAGCAGGTGGTCTGTTCATATTAAAATGATTATAACTCCCTGAATTTTGAACTGTTTTTCAAGAGCTTTTATTTGTTTTTTTCTGTTTGTCTAATCAAATTTGTCATATTTCCCACGAACCCACCCTGACTGGTTGGTGGACACACCTTTGCCACCCTATTTAAAAAATCCTGGACATCCCCCTGCCGGTATGGTACGCTACTACCTCCCTGCCATATGTGAAAAACCAGCACAGAAAACAGCAGGTATCGGTAACAACAGACATGACGTTAACGCCTCATAGCTGATAACCCTAACTGTAGTTGAACACTATCCTGGAGAATGGCAACATTTTTTTTTGGAAAAAAATGTGAACATGTGTGTCAGCTAATTAAATCAATTTTATTTATATAGCGCCAATTCACAACAACGTTCACCTCAAGCTGCTTTACACTGTAAGGTAAATACCGTACAGTGTTAGAGAGAAAACCCCAACAATCAGACCATCCCCTATGAGCAGGCACTTTGTGACTGTGGGAAGGAAGAACTCCCTTTTAACAGGAAGAGACCTCTGGCAGCCACCTGCCTTGACCAGTTGAGGGTGAGGGGAAAGAGAAGAGTGAAAGGAGAGCAAAGAGAGACAGTCTATGACAGAGAGACAACAACATTTAGAATGATTATTTTCTTTGTTCCCTTATGGCCAAGACTTGGCAGAACAATTTAATAAAAACAAAAATGACACCTTCTGATTGCCTGGAGCCGGGGTCCAGGTTGGGGTCACCCTGGATGATGACTCAGACCTCAGAGAGCTAGCTTAGTAACAGAAAGAAAGAAGGAGCTGAGGAGGAGGTGGGTTGCAAAGAAAAAAAACAACTGTCACTTTGTAATATCAGAGGAACAGTATTTAACAATGCATCAGAATCAGAGATTCTATCGTAACTGATCAACATTCATCCATAGATCCAAAGAGAAAACCAGGACACCTTAACTGTACACAAATCTGAACTGAATTTGTTGATAAGAGATATATTAACAACTACATTAGTACAACAAGTATAAGTGTGCAGATTACAGTGTGTAGTAGTAGCTCACTGTGTAAAATATTACATCATATTCTTCCACAATATGTGAGAAAATTGCATAAATTTTGAGGTACGCTTCCTTTAATGCTAATGTACAATACGTGTTAATATACAAAAAATATATGACAAATATACTTAGGAAAAGGAGAGACTTTGAAACATCTTTAAAATGGATAAATATCTTAAACATACATAAACACAACACAATCAATCAATCTTAAGTACAGGGCAACCACAATAGTGTCTTTCACACCAAAGTATTGTTGGTTTCATTTACTATAAAGACCAGTTTATGCAAAAATGATACTGAAACCTGGTTTGAACTTTGTTACAAATCCAACAGAGGATCTCAGAATTGTAATTATAATTAGAAATATGTTTATGTGCAGACTATATAATATTCCTTAGGTTTGATTGGAAGTAACTCTACTGCATTAGACAGCTTTCACTGTCAGCCAAGACAAGCAAGGTCAGTGTCACAGGCATAATTAGAATAATTAAAAATAAAGGGCCAATAAAGTAGTCAGGATGGGACAAAAATGATTTTTGATCCTCCATGGAAAATCTTTTCTTTTATGAACACTTTTTAAAAAGGCTTGGAAGTTGCTGGAATCTTTTGCTGATAAGTTCAACTTTCAGGATGGCAGTCTTGGCTCCCTCTGGTGGCAGCATGCATCGGTGCAGTCAGTAAAACAAGTTTATTTTGCAGAAAGGAGCAACAGGATAAGGCGCTGGAGTGTGAGGGTTCAAAGTTTTTGGCTCTTTCATTTTGACTACGGGGTGGGAAACCCTAAAGTCGAAGTTCTTTAGTCCTCTGTTGAGATCTATTCATCCTCATTTTTTGTGCGACCCGATCATGACTTTTGAGACAAAATTGACAATGGCGCTTGCTGGCTGCTCGGGGTCATGCTCAGCAAACAGATGGCACATATTTTCGGTCTCACTCTGAGATTTTCTGGCTACAAATCCAAAGATCCTGGAAGGAGGATAAAGAGACACATTGAGATGGTCACAAAAGAGCAGGCAAACGTTTTACCTCCAAGCAAAGAGTCATAAGATACAGTTAGGTCCAGAAGTTTAGTGACAATGAAACATTTTATTCAATCTTGCAACTGTACACCACCATGGTGGATTTTAAATCAAACAGTCAAAGCGTGTTTAAAGTGCAGAAGAGTTTCAGCTTAAAGGCTCAAAAGTAATGGGACAAACTAGCGCCAATATAAATACGTATAAGTTCAACACTTGGATGAAAATCCTTTACAGTCAACAACTGCCTGAAGTCTAGAACCCATGAACATCACCAAACGCTGTGATTCCTATCTTGAGATGCTCTGCCAGGCCTTTACTGCAGCTGCCTTCAGTTGCTGCTTGTTTGTGAGTCTCTGGGCCTTCAGTTTTGCCTTCAGTAACTGAAAAGCTGCTCTGTTGGGTTGAGATGAGGTGACCTTGCCGTTGAAGAATATCCCATTTCTTTTCCTTGAGAAACTCTTGGCATGCTTTTGGAGTATGCTTTGGCTCATTAGTGAAGTACTGTCCAATTAGTTTTGCAGAGTATAGCGCTGTACACTTTAGAATGCATCCTGCTACTTCTATCAGCAGTCACATCAGCAATAAGCACTCGTGACCGGGTTCCATTGCCCATGTCACAGCATTGCCTGCCTGATGTTTGACAGTTGATATGGCATGCTTCAGATCAGGATAGGTTCTCTTCCTTTTCCATACTTTTCTGTTCCCATCATTCTGGTTCAAGTTCATTTTGCTTTCATCAGTTCAAAGAATTGTTTCCTCAGAACTATGCAGGCTCTTTTAGATGCTTCCTGGCAAAATCTAATCTGGCCTTCCTGTGGAGTGTAACCAGTGGTTTGCTCCTCATTGTAAAGTCTCTGTATTTACATTCATGAAGGCTTCTCCTGATTAAAGACTTTGACAATGATACACCTACCTCCTCGAGCGTGTTCTTGACTTGCTAGATGTTGCGAAGGGGTGTTTTTCATGTCTTCCGTAGCCTTGCAGGCCTGTCGTTGTTGCTGGCCAGTGCACTGCTTCTTTTTAAGAATGTTCTAGATTGTTGTTTTGGCCTTTTCTAAAGTTTTTCATAGCTCCCTATAGGATTATTTTGGTTTTTCAGCTAAATAATGGCCTCCTTCACTTGCACCAACATTGAGAGTTCCAGTGAACAGCTACAATGTCCAACTTCAACAGTTGGAATCAACTCCAGATCTTGTTTCTACTTAGTTTTTTTTTGTGGAATAATGAGGCAACAGGCCTCACCTGGCCGTGAAACTGCTTTTAAGTCAATTGTCCAAATACTTTTGAGCCTCTGAAAATAGGGCTATGTATAAAAATGGCCGTAATTCTTTAACAGTTCATGCAATTTTTTGTTAAACTCCTTGAATTAAAGCTGAAATCCTGCACTTTGATCACATTTTGACTGTCTGATTTAAAATCCACTGTGGTCACGTACCTAACTGCAAATAAGAGCAGAAGTAAACGGAGAGGTCCTGTCTAAAATACAACAAGTCTCCTTCCAGCTTATATCTTTATTGGCACCTCATGAGTGAAATTAAAGATTAAACAGCCTGTTAACAATGAGAGATGCTGATGTCATTGAACCTGCTCTAAATGTCACAAAACTGCCAATCAATTTTGGTTGTGTTTTGAACAGAAACAGCCTAGCTCCCGTACAATACAATGTGTTAGGGTTAAAACTCCCCATGGGAATTACTGTAATTGTATTTATTATGCCTGAACATGATACGTTTTCACATACAATTTTTAGGCAACATAGGAATATAATACTATTTAAAACTCCAGGAATGTAAATGTTTTCTGTTTAATTAGAAAAGAAATGAATATGATATAAAGAGTTTAATAAAACACAATAAAAACAACCATGACGCACTCTGGTTAGGTGACAGCATTCATGATGCAAACCCATTTGAGATGGACTTACTTTGCAGTGGAGCCGCTGTCTCGCGTCCACCTGTTTGGGACAGAATAACATGTTAGAGAGATTTTGTGCAAGATTTGAGGCAATGCCACAGACTATATATAGAAGATGGGTGTAGATAGTGACATCATAAACTAGATGATGAAGTCCCATTTTAAAGCAGTGAGCTGAGCATTTTAGCCATCACCATGATGGTGTTTTAAAACCAGATGTGATGAGCAAGGGGTGGCTCTGAACAATGGACCCTGCACACTCATACCTTAGCAACTTGTCGATCACTAAGTAAGCCCACACTAAAGCATACGCAACGTCTGAAGAATATCCTCTCTGTTTACTCTGATATGGACCATATTTTACAAAATGGAATTCAGTAGGACTTTAAACTAGCAATAAAAACCATAAAGTCATCAGGAAAGTATTTAGAGAGGTCACGGAGTGAGGGAGCTGAGGGCGATGTTCTCATAGATCTCTTTCTTCTTTTTTGCAACCAGAGGAGCCGCCCTCTGCTGGCCATTAAAAAGAAAGCAGCTTCAAGTCACCTCAGCAGTGGCTTTACTTTTCAGACTTGGAAACCACATGCACCTTATACACACAGTTTAAGGGAAATACATCAGTGAATACACTGATATGCATCCTGCACCATGGCTGAATTCAGCTACCCCTATGCAGTAAATGGAGAGGCACTTGGTCTATATGTAGCCGTATTTACTCTGGGATGATGGTTCTCATTTGTGTGCACAATTTCTGCTCATGCTGTCTTTAATAGCAGTTAGTTCCCACACACAGACTTCTCTTGGGTGGACCAAATATATTTTGGGACTCCTTTTAGGGGCTTTTTTTTGGACAGCAAGTTAACCTAACAAGCATGTCTCTGGACTGTGGGAGCAAGCCGAGCGCCCGCAGCAAACTGCATTTGGCCAGTGGATTTTCACCCAGGACCCTCTTGCTGTCAGGAGGCCGTGCTAACCACCACAACACCATGAGGTGAGGCTTGTCAGGTTAACTGGTGATTCTAAATTTTGTCGGCGTGATTGTGAGCATGCTGGCTCCCTCTATGTGTTAGCCTTGCAACAGCATGACAATCTGTCCAGGGTGTACTCCACATCTTGCCTTGAGACAGCTGGGATAGACTCCAGCTCCCTCACAGCCCTGAATTTAAAAAAATGAATGGATCCTTGGACAGCCCTCTTTGCTCTTACTTTGAATGGGCTTTTACACCCGAGCCTACAAGGCTCATCGGGCCGGAGCTTATCCCCGGTTTCTGTATCCTGAAGCAACTTAGGAGTTAGACTCCTCCTGGATGGGAGGCTAGTCCATTGCAGGTTACCTTCCCAGTATTTTACTGGTACCCATTTTTTACTGCCGGGTGGACAGAGGCACACTTGCTGTTGGGACCTTGCCTAAGGGTCTTGGCACAGTGGGGGTCACTGGGGGCCACACTCTAGTGAGTATCTCACCCAGTGTAAAGACACCTTTAGCTGAAGACAGTATACTTCAGACCATCTTCTGCTCTGGAGAGCCACTGCGACCTCTAACAGGAACCTGCAGCAGGTAGAGCTGGTTCAGGTGCCTCTACAAGGAGCTAGCATAGGTTGCAGAACAGAACAAGGACTACTGTCACCAGCTACAGTTCAAGATGTCAGAGTTGGAGTCTGCCCACAGGATGAGGACTTATTCACTTCAGTATAACCCTGAAGTACCCATAGCATGTTTTTTCAACTTCCCCCTTTCTTTTTGTATGCTACATAGGTGTGTGTGTGTGTGTGTGTCTCTGTGTACTTGACTTACTTCCTGCCCTGTGGGTCCAGAGAACAGAATATAACAGTGTTGACAGCATAATGTCTCCTGAAGAACAACCTGTAGGGTCAATCAAAGCCAGAGAGTCTGTATGAACACATCAGCTTTCTGTGTGATCACCTGAATCGGTGTGCATGTGTGCGAATTTGAGGTGCATAAACGCTCACTTCCTCTGGTTGTCAGTGAGTGTGATTCCCTGTGCCGACACTTTGAAGTGGACGACGGTTGAGGCCGGCGGGGGATCCATGGAGAGTGTGAGCGTGGTCGCCTTCTGGACCGCCTGGTGTCCTGTGAGAGACTCCAACGCTATGGAGCCCAGGTACCAGACATTGCACGCTACAAAGGCATGGAGAAAGACATAAAAAAAAAATAATTAATGCCTCTGTCCACTCACCTGAAGGAGACTTTTCCAGTCAATACAAACTTCCCCGAAATTTCAATTCCAGGCTTGGTGAGTTGATAATAAATGAATAAGCTGTGTACACACATCGAAAGCAAGTATCGTACCTGCTCCCTGTTTGAGAAGGTCAGCTGCTGAGTTTGTCGTTGTGTGTGTAGTAGAGTCATTCAGCTCCTCTAGGGGGTCTGAAAACACAACAGCGATGAGCTCTCATGGAAAAATTCCCAAACTGGATTTGTACACACACACACATCTGCATGTAAGGCTGAAAACTGTTAAAAACCCAGGAATACATTTTTTCAATAATTGCTTCCCCAGCTCTAATATATGATTGGATAAAAGTTTGTAAATATTCGGTAGTTCAGAAGTTATTCAGCAAAGCACACTAATATGCCTCTTAGCACCCCTTAAGGTGTACCTGGGTTAAACACTAGTCATTAATTTTAGCAATATTACTGTACACTGTATGCACAAAAGTATTGGGCTGCAGCACTGAATCATTGAATTCAGGTGGTTCATTTAGTCCCATTGCCACAGGTGTACAAAATCAAGCACCTAGCCATGCAGTCTGCCTTTACAAACATTTGTGAAAGAATGGGCCAATCCAAAGAGCTAAATGAATTAAAGTGCCGTACTGTAACAGAATGCCAATGTTGCAACAAGTCAGCTGGTGAATTTTTTTCCTTCCTGGATATTCCACCATTAACTGCAGGTGATATTATTGCAAAATGGAAGAGTTTAGGAGCCACATCAACTCAGCCATGAAGTGGCAGACCAAGTAAAATGGGGTTGTTGAGGTGCATAGCGCATGAAAGTCAACAAGGCTCTGCTGACTCAAAAACTGCCAAGCTTCAAACCTCCTCCAGCATTAACATCAGCACAAAAACTTTGCACTGGGAGCTTCGTGCCATGAGTTTCCATGGCCAAGCAGCTGCATGCATGCCTTACATCACCAAGCATAATGCCAACCTTCAGATGAAGTGGTGTAAAAGCACACTGCCACTGGACCCTGGAGCAGTGGAAACGTGTTTTGTGTAGTAACAACTGATGCTTCCCTATCTGGCAGTTTGATGAATGAGTCTGAGTTTGGTGAATGCTGGGATAACATTAACTGCCTGACTACACCGTGCCAACTGTAAAGTTTGGTGGAGGAGGGATAACATTGTGGGGTTCTTTTTCTGTGGTTGGCCTGGACCCTTTTGTTCCATTAAAGGGAAATCTTAATGCTTCAGATTACCAAGACATTTTAGACGATTCTGATCTTCTATCTTTGTGGGAACAGTTTGGGGAAGGCCCTTTTCTGCTCCAGCTTGACTGTATAAACTCCATAGAGGCATGTTTAGATGAGTTTTCTGCAGAAGAACTTGACTGGCCCACACAGAGCCCTGAGCTCCACCCCATCCAACACCTTTGGGATGAACTAGTACGGAGACTGGGAGCCAGGCCTTCTCATCCAACATCAGTGTCTGACCTCACAAATGCTCTTCTGGATGAATGGGCACGGACACATAAGAGTGGAAGCTGTTAATAGCTATGGATTTAGAATGGGAAGCTCCTGTAGGTGTGATGTGTAGGTGTCCCAATACTTTTGTCCATATAGCGTATGTACATTATTTCATTCTTAAATAATTAAATATCACAGCTATCATTTATAAGCTTTTATTTTGACACCCATATTAACAATTAAAGAAGCACAAATCCACAGCTAATAATGTTTGTGTTTCCTGTGCTCTGTATTGAGATTACTTGGTTAAAAATTGTATTTTTTTTATCTTCAGTTTTAGTCCCTTGTCGTATTCATATGTGTAAATGTCAGAACTTTGTCTAGGACTTATGAAAACACTTTTTAAAAAAATTTCTTTGGAAAAGCAGAGACTAATGATCAAATATAAGCAATTTTTTTTAAAAGCATCTTTTCATTGCAGTTTAGAGCCTGTAATGGATGCTCAGCGGTGAACTTTTCAAAACTACCTCTGCTACCATTCAGTCATATAAAACCATATATCTTCACACAGACACAGTTTACCTCTGTCAGGCAGGATGAGTTTACAGGGCAGAGCCAGAGGTGTGATGGAGTGTTGACACACCAGCGCTGTGAGACTTCCTGTTAGGGGAAAATAAATGTATTTTGAACATGACTGCTGAGAGAAAAAGTCAGTTGCACATCATTGTATTGACCAGTAGAGGGCAGCAAAGTGTTTCTATGGTGTTGTAACGGCAAGTGGACTTGTAGCTGTGGAGTAGTGGTTTACACATTTGCCTTACAAGCAAAAGAGCCCTGATTTGATTCCAGGTGGGGACACAAGCCCCTCTCACCATGGAGGGTTGTGTCAGGAAGGGCATCCGGTCTAAAACCTCTGCCAAATTACCGATGTGGATTAATCCACTTCTTGGGAAAAATACAAGGGAGCATCCAAAGGTGCATTTATACAGCTCTTGAGCCATCCTTTGGTTTTCTGCCCATTTAAATCATCCAGTCCTTTCTATATATAATTACCTGTGGAGACTTTATGCATCATCCTCCCAAGTGGAAATATTCAGATTATCTTTAAAGTTAGCTGTTTGATCTGGATCGTGTGTAGCTGCAGTATTCTCACCAAAGTAAGGCTCATTTGGGCAGCCTTTAAGACGCACACCCTTCTGCGTGCACTCGATCAGGAAGTGTCTCACCAGCTCATTGGACAGATCTCCTCCTGCAGTTAAAAATGTGAATATATTTTAGTTTAAGCATACCACCTGCATGATACCAAGTGTGCATATTTAATTTGAAAATTAAATTAAATTCAAAACATTTAACCAACTAGAAGTCCCAACTAAAAGGAAGCAAACTGCTCTCTTAGCTGACTTATGGTGCCAAAGTCTGCATTAAATGTCAGCTCAACTCAGATCAACGTATTTGGACCTTTGGCACCTCACAGAAAGCTTGTGCTTGTAGAACAGGCATTCAACCCACCTTTTTTACTCTGTTGCACCACCGACGGAGGAGGCGTGGCCACCTTCATGGCTAATCCATATGCTCCACGAAATGAATGGCTGTCTCGGACAATGAACGAGCCCGGCTCTTTGTCCTTTAGCACCGTGATGGCTGTTCAGCAGGTCAACAGGAGGAAGAAGCAGAGATAAGCTAAAGTTAGACACAGGCTGTACTGTACATAGAGGAAATCTTTGCACAAGGGCGTATTATCTTCTCACAAGCGGCCGTTAGGCGGTCTGGTCCAAGACCAATATTTACCTTGGTCTCTGGAAATGTCGGGCTTGTACCAGAACTTAGAAGTGTCCTGAACAAACTTCACAGTATCCTGCTTACTGCCAGAGTCTGCAAGACACAGGTAAAAGCTCTCTGTTAGGTTTCAGGCTGGCACAGATTACAGAAAGACTGAACTCAGGTGGTACAGTACACAGCTGTACAGATTATTATATCTTTAGTTTGCCAGGTTTGAGAGTGTTGGTGCCACCACAATACAGCAGAAGCGAATGAACTTTTTCTTTGTGGAGTTAAAAACCAATTCAGGACAAAGCAGGGGCTTGAACTTTTAGAACCAATGTCACACGTTCTCTAATGTTGCCTCTGTATACAACCACTGATTTTAAATCAGGCAAAATGTGATCAAAAAGTAGATGTTCTGCTTTAATTCAAAGGGTTTGACAAAAGATTTGCATTAACATGTTTATACATCTCCTTCTTACTCTTCTTATTTCAGCTGTCCCCGTTAGGGGTCACCACAGCGGATCATCTGCCTCCATCTCACCCTATCACTTGCATCCTCTTCCCTCACACCAACCAGCCTGGCAGCTCCATCTTCAACCTCCTTTCTCCAATGTATCCACTATCCCTCCTCTGAACATGTCCAAACCATCTCAGCCTTGCCACTCCGACTTTATCTCCAAACTTCTCAACTTGCACTGTCCCTCTGATGGACTCATTTCCTAATCCTGTCCATCCTGGTCACTCCCAGTGAAAATCTTAACATCCTCAATTCTGCCACCTCCAGCTCTGCCTCCTGTCTTTTTGTCAGTGCCACCGTTTTCAAACCATACATCATAGCAGGTCTAACTATTGTCTTGTAAACCTTCCTTTTCACTCTTGCTACTATCCTTCTGTCACAAAGCACCCCTGACACTCGTCTCCACCCACTCCACCCTGCCTGCACTCTCTTCTTCACCTCTCTTGTGCTCTGTCCATTGCTTTGGATGGTTCATCCCAAGTATTTAAACTCATCCACTGTCACTACCTCTACTCCTTGCATCTTCACCGTTCCACCCACCTCCCTCTCATTTATGCACATGTACTCTGTCTTGCTTCTACTGACTTTCATTTCTCTTCTCTCCAGTGCATACCTCCACCTCTCCAGGCTCTCTTCCACCTCCTCCCTACTCTCACTACAGATCATAGTGTCGTCTGCAAACATCATAGCCCATGGAGACTTCTGCCTGACCTCATCTGTCAACCTGTCCATCACCATAGTGAACAGGAAGGGGCTAAAATTTTTATACATAGTCCCCCATTTGCAGAGGCTCAAAAGTAGTGGGACAATTGACTTATAACCAGGGAACAGGACTCACCTGGCCACAGAACTGCTTTTACCATGACAAATTAAGCAAATTAAAGATCTGGAGTTGATTCCAAATGCTGGACTAGTATTTGGTAGCTGTTTACTAACACTCTCAATATGAGGTCAAAAGGGATGTTGATGCAAAAGAAGGAGGCCATTATTAGGCTGAAAGACGAAAAGAAACCAATCAGAGAGAGAGAGAAAAAACTTTAGGAAGGGCAGAGTAGATTTTGCCAGAAAACATCTAGAAGAGCCTGCCCAGCACTGGAAAAAAGAAGTCTTTGGACACATAAACCAAGATTAACTTGTTTGATTTGAGAATGACAATTCAAGAAACCTGGCTGGAACACAGCCTGATGCAAGAAGTCAAGGGAAAGAAAGTTATGTTGTTTGTTGGTGTTTCCTGTTTGAACTACTGTTAATAACAAGACTGGGTTTGGAAAATTGGTGAGCATCTAACAGTAATCTGACCTTATTCCATGTGGAAAAATAAGAGGGTGACAAGCAAATCGCATCTACAGTTTTTGAAACCTCTACAAAAATCTATTAAGTACGTCTTGAGTTAAGTCTTCCATGTCAGTAACAGGGGAAATGAAATGAATAAAATAAACGTATCAGTGCCACATTCAGAGAATCTACGGTTGACAGCATACCTGCTCCAGGTGACGGGGCCCCACTGACTCCTCTGAGGGGGTCGGGGGTCATGGAAGATGAGAAAGGCAGGCTAAGACTGCTGCCACTGTGAGGGCTGGAATATCCACTCAGAGAAGGGGAGCGGGAGCCAAGTTCTACCCCCTCACCCCCTCTTCTTTTCTCAGGCAGCAATGGTGCAAGGCCCCCATCTCCCCCCAGGTTCAGACTCTCAAGGCCCTCCATTGCCTCCAGAAGGCTATGCTCCAGGTCGCCATTCCCCAACAATAACGAGGACAAGTCTGGGCTGTCTGTCCCCCTGTGGACTGCTAGTGGACCCCCACCCAGGTCTTTGAAAGCCCCCCGGGGCGAACTGTGGGCATTGGGAGAGTTGAGGGATAGTGGGGGTGAGGGCTGGGGAGGATACGGGGAGTTCAGGGAGTTTGGAGTCTGCTCGTGCCACACTGGAGGAGGAGTGGAGCTGCAGAGAAGGAGGTTAAGATGTGGAAATTAAGGCATGCATGTAATATTTTCAACAGTAAACAAGACAAATTAAACACACAGTGTTTGAAAATGGATGAGCATTAATCAGTGGGAAGAGTTTATCCAGTGCCTGCTTGTAATATAGTGTAATGTACTTGCATTTATACAGCAGTTTTTTTAGTCATACTGACTCAAAGCGCTTTAGACTACAAGTCGAACTTTTAGAATCATATTCATTCCTACAGTGCTTTATTCTTCATCTCATACATGGCCAATTTCAAATCACCAACAGCCAAAGATGCATTTTTTTGACTGTGAGAAGAAGCTGGGGTACTTGGAGGAAGCCCACACATGCACAAGGAGAACATGCAAACTCCATACAGAGAGGCCCCAGCGCGTACCTGTCTGTGTGTGGGAGGGGGCTGCCTGATGACACTGAGCACATGGAGCCAAAGATCCTCTGACAGGAAGCGGAAGTGACGGAGACATCTGACCTGAATATCTCTCCCTCTGTGGAGCTGCTGCCGTGGTTCATGCTGTCCAGGAAACTCCGGGAATCTGGAGAAAATTGGGATAGAGAACAAATTCAGTCCTAGCTTAAATGTAGCCTACAAAAAGTCTACTCACACAGGCTGATCTGAGTGTTTCAGACACTGTCGATCTATTGGGATTTTCCCTCACAACCATCTCTAAAAAAGAGAAAATATCCAGCGAGTGGCAGTTTGCTTGGCGAAAATGGCTTCTTGATGCTAGAGCTCGGAGAATGGCCAGATTTCTTTAAACTAAAGCTACAGCACCAGAAGATCCCACTGGGTGCTGCTCCTGTCAGCTAAGAACGGGAAACACGAAAGCATGGATCCATCCTGCCTGATATCAGGGGTTCAGGCCAGTGGTGGTGGTTTAAGGATGTTGCAGATATTTTCTTGGCACACATTGGCCAACAATGACCACAGTGTACCCATCTTCTAATGATGTGGTAGAATGGGAGAGCCACATCATGAGTGTTCAGCCAACAAATCTGCAGCAACTGTGTGATGCTGTTGTGTCACTATGCACCAAAATCTCCGAGGAATGTTTCCAGCACCTTGCTGAGTCTATGCCGTGAAGAATTAAGGCAGTTGGTTAAGGCAAAATAAGGTCCAAACCAGTGCTAGCAAGGCTTAACTAATGGAGTGGCTGGTTGTTTTTTCTCATTTTGAGGACACATAACTGCCTGGAAGTGTTGAAAAAAAGGCTGCTAAATGGGAAGACTTACTTCCAGAAGGAATTTGGGAGGGCTTGTGTGTCTTTAACCAAGGTTATTATGAGGATCCACCATCGCAACAGTTACGACAGAGAATAAGGAAAAACATAACAGGTCTACATGTAAATGAATGATTTTTGTTTTCTCATTAAAATAAATTGAAGAGCTAATGGAAGGCTACACGGCTGAGATGTGAGTATGGATGCTGACTTGACCAAACTGACTTAAATATTGTTTAGGTGTGGAAAAAAAAGAGCTTTTTGTAGTTAAAAATCCAATCCTCCATCACACTTGGAGCAGAGTTGGTCAAGTGAATGTAAGAGTGTGTGTGTGTGTGTGTGTGTGGGTGTGTGTGTGTGTGTGTGTGTTGTAGGAGGGAGGGAGGCTACTCCAAACACGATACTCTGAGCATGCAGTGTGTCATTCAGCAAACATGAGGGCAGGCTTCCTCTGGCCGCAGACGGGACTGTGAAGTATGATGAGTCACCGTGAAACCAGTCAATCACTATAAAGAGCTCCTTGTTTGGCCGGCTGCCCCCCACCCCCTTTTCCGCTCTTTCCCCTCCATTCAAGCGCTGGGAGACGGAGGCATTTGCTTGTGATCATAATGGATAAGCTACATCGTCTCAAGCGGATTATATAATCCCATGTGCTGTTAATGAACTCAGAGAGTTCATCACAAAGAATTGTCCAGTGTATATATATATTGTATAAAAGCATATTGTATGGGAAAATACGCTATGTGGACAAAAGTACTGGGTCACCTACACATCATACAGTCAGAGGCTTTGGTGACATCCCATTCTAAATCCATAGGCATTAATATGGAGTCAGTCCACCATCTGCAGCTATAACAGCTTCTTGCAGAAAGCTGAAGGTGTGTCTGTGGGAATTTTAGCCCATCCATCCAGAAAAGCACTTGCTGATGTTGGAAGAGAGACCCTAGCTCACAATCTCTCATCCCAAAGGTGTCTGATGGGTTTGAGGCCAGGGTCCGTGTAGGTCAGTCAACTTCTTCAACTCCAAACTCTTCCTTTATGAACCTTGCATTGTGCACTGGGGCACAGTCGTGCTGAAACAAACAAACAAACAAAAAAGCCTTCCTCGAGCTGTTCCTACAATGTTTGAAGCATAGAATTTCCCAAAATGTCTTGGTAAGCTGAAACATTAAGATTTCCCTCCACTGGAACTACAGGGCCCTGGCCAACAACCCAAAACGACCCCATAGTATTCTCCTTACGCTACCAAAATTTACAGTTGGCACACTGTAGTCGGGCAGATAACGTTCTTCTGGCATTCACCAAATCCAGACTCATCCATCAAACTGCCAGATAGAGAAGTGTGATTTTTCACTACACAGAACACTTTTCCACTGCTCCAGAGTCCAGTAGCAGTGTGTTTTACACCACTCCATTCCAGCAGCTGTGCTTGGTGATGTAAGGCTTGCATGCAGCTGCTCAGCCATGGAAACCCATGCCTTAAGCACCCGCCATGCTGTTTTTGTGCTGATGTAAATGCAAGAGGAGGTTTGGAACACTGCAGTCATTGACTCAGCAGAGCTTTGTGCACCTTTACACACTATGCACTTCAGCACTCGACAACCCCAGTCTTAATTTTCTCTGCTCAGCTACTTTGTGTCTTAGTTTCTGTGGTTTCTAAACGTTTCCACTTTGCAATAATACCACTTGCAATACTTTTGTAGATACGGTGTACATTTACTCAGTACAGCATTGAGTTATGAGCATTTTATACCACCTCTACTCTACTAGGGATGAAAATTGTGCTTCTTACTTCCGTATCTTTAACCTATATTTATCTACAAAACCTATGATTATAGGTGTGTGATGCCTCTCAGGTGGCAAGCCCTGGCAATATTAGCTAATTCTTTAACCCTATCTTATAACAAGGCCCCCTTCCTGGAGCCTGGGTGCAAATAAACAAAACAAATTATAAAATACAAATTGAAGCCTGAAGGCAAACTTTTGACCTTGAAAAGTATATCCAGCCACAGCAGTAGTGATTTTTCAAGGTAATAATTTTACTTACACTGGGTTATCATAGTAAATAATGTCCATATTTTCCTCAACCACTAGTGAAATGCCATAAGTTTAATGTGACTTTCTCAGAGCCTAATGTTTCCCACTCACATAATAGCAATGCCAGCATTATGTATGGTGTATCAAATGACTGCAAGTGTAAATGCAGCGGCAGCTGCTCTGAGCAGGACTGATTTAAGCATACCAAAAATGTTATGTTCTGCACTATACTGTACTATAAACAAGCACTTTACACGGGCACACTTTTATTTAACTCACGTATTAATTTATCTTTCTGAAAACATTGCAGTCCACAGTTTGAGACTTTCCACAGTAGACTTTGAGAACAGATTTAGAGCAAGATGCAAACCCCTCATCAGCAGGTAAAACTGGAAAATCAATTTGAAATTTGAGACAAAGGAGACAAAGATGACCCCCTACCAAAGTATGGAGAAAGAGGGGATGTACTCATGATCCTAAACATATTCACTCATCTGTGTAGCATGGTAGAGGTTGTGTCATGGCTTAGGCTTGCATAGCTGCTTCTGAAACAGGCTCAGTCATTTTTATTGATGATGTAACTCCCGATGATAGAAGCAGAATGAATGCAGAAATCTACACAAATAGACCGTCTGCCAATTTATGGAGAAATGTATCCAAACTAATCGGGAGGAACTTTATTATGAGGCAAACAATGATTCAAAACACACTGTGTTGGACTGGCTCCTGAAGAGAAGATTGAAGGAAGAAACCCAGCAAAATGGACAACTAAAAGGTGCTGTGGTAAGAGCCTGAAAAAGCAAAACTAATGAAGAAACAAGAAATCTGATGGAGTCTGTAAGTCGTAGGCTTGATGCAGTTATCGCGAGAAAGGGATATGCAACCAAATATGAAGTAATGTTGACTTAATTTATTTGAAAACCTGTTCCAAAATTTTTGCTTACTTGAAAAACTGGCTAGTTTGATACAAAATGTGTTTTTTTTATATTGTTCAACATATTTAGATGTAAATACCAGGGAATAAAAAACTGAAAATCTGATCTCTCTTCTCATATTCATCATTTGATCTCACAAAGAAATGTCTTCAGTGCACAGCAAGAACTAATTAATTGGCCTTAGCCCCCTCAAAAAATATTGAAACTTAATATATATGTACATACAGTGCTTAACAAATTTATTAGACCAGCTATCATAAAAATGAGAAAGTCCATACAGCATCATGAAGTACTTTAATTCAGACTGTTTCCTTTTCAGCGAGTTCTCTACATTTTACCATTTTCAACAGGAAGGAGGAATTTCAAGCTGAACTCACTTTTTACCCAAATTTGAGCGTCTCTGAGAAGTCAGAATTTAATCAAGCATAACATTCAACCACTAAAACAAATTTTTCTGTACAAGAATGTTATTTCTTGATTAAGATGTCAAATTACAGTTATTTACTTGCAATGTGCTTGACTATTTTTGCTGTAAAACAGTACATTTTAAAATTCGTGGATATGAATAATAATTATATTTTAGCATTAAAAATAACATTTCTTTCAAAGAGCTTCTACGTACTGGTGTATTAACCACTACAGAAACATAAAAATATAAATTTGGTAATCACCAATGCTGTTAATTTAGGGCAGCTGTGGCATAAACCTTACATTGGGTGGTGGTCTAATACATATGTTAAGCACTATATTTTGTTTGCATGTCCCCTGTAGTGTAGTAGTGGTTTACACATTTGCCTTACAAGCAAAAGGTCCCTGTTTCAATTCCAGGTAAGGATGCAAGCGTCTCTCACCACGGAGAGTTGTGTCAGGAAAGGCATCAGGCATAAAACTTCTGCCAAGTTACCAAAGTGGATTAATCTGCTGTGGTGACCCCTTGTGGAGAATATCAGGGAGCAGTCAAAGGTACACACACACACACACACACACACACACACACACACATATATATATATATATATGTGTGTGTGTGTGTGTTTGTTTTTTTTAAATTAAGGAAAAGCTGTTAAGCCTTCCATCTGAGAGCCATTTGACACCTTTACACAAGTAAATGATGCATAAAAATTAACCTTCTACAAATCAGCTATTCAGTTAATTCTTTCAGGTCTACCTGAACACGTTCCTTTTTTAGTTATACATTGTGAATAATGCTGTCAGATCCATTCTGCAACATCCTTTCTGAAATCTAGTGCCGCAGAAGTAATATAACACGGCATGGAAATAACTTTAAACATCTCTGAACTTCAAATTTGTACAGGACATTAAAAAAAAATACACTTATTGACATTGCACCACTTCCCACGGAATATCTGATACACCAAACAGAAACAGCTGCCACTCAACTTGAACTCTCTGGGGTTAAATGTCAACAGCCCAGTGCAATGCCTGTAGTTATAAACTGAAGCATGACAAGACAGCAGACACACACACACACACACACCCACACACACACACACACACACACACACACACACACACACACACACACTCACACACAAACACATTCACAAACACACACGTACTCCACTTATCACCATGGGCTAGGGGTATCAGTTCAACAATCCAACTTTATAACTGTCAATTTTATGTATTATCTTA
>VUQH01082449.1:0-16426 GCA_015106775.1 Etroplus canarensis | reverse complement strand
ACTACAGCCATTTCCATCCTTTTTGCAAAATCCACTACCATCTGTCCCTCCACATTCCTCTCCTTAACACCATACCTACCCAACACCTCCTCATCCCCTCTGTTCCCTTCACCTACATGCCCATTGAAGTCTGCTCCAATCACCACTCTCTCTCCCCTGGGAATACTCTCTACCACTTCATCCAACTTACTCCACAATTCCTCTTTCTCTTCTAACTGGCATCCAACTTGTGGGGCATATGCACTAACAACATTCAGCATCACACCTTCAGTTTCCAGCTTCAGAGTCATTCTTGGGTTCAAACCATCCAGGGTAAATTGCAGATTGCTTTTATAAGTATCTGCAAATTATTTGTTATGACTGCTACAGCCAGAGACAGATTAATTTTTCCATAAAATGCTTATCAGTACTGCTGACAACTGGTTCTCAGGACATTGCGACCTGTTATCATCTTAGTAAGTATATCTGCCTTAAATCCTTCCTGAAGGAGTCTCAGGATTACACGCTGTAGACTTTTTATGAGCTTTCTGATAAGGTCTGATTCATGGTTTGTGGCATCTGACTCGGGCGACAGTTCTGTAGAAGTTTGGGTGACCTTATTGTGGGATGGACCGCTTACCTGACACCATCCGAACCGCGCTGATGCAGTAAATGCCACCCATCTGGTACAGCAGGAAGCTCAAAGCAAACACCAAATATGGCCTGACCCTGGGCTTGTGCTGAAGGAGATGAGGCGGGGAAAGAGGAAAAGTAACGTCTGTCCCACGCAGGACTTGTCCTTGACTTATGGTTATGAGCTGGACCCCTTCAAATGGAGTTTCTTACATACACTGAGAATCTTCCTTGTGAAATATTCATTGGATCAAAACAAGGTCACTGGTGTCCTCATGGCCCACAAACAGCACCACAAAGAAATGAGCCAAACTCTGACTCCCGCCCTGTGGTGTCTTGTTGAGCATATTCTACATTGCATGTTTTCTAATAAACAAGTGATGACTCAGAGAAGCCTGAAGCTGAGGGGTGTCAGCAGGTTTAGCATCTGAGCCTGAAGTCACCCTGCCTGTGTGTAAAGTTAAAACCCAGCCATTCAAATCAGGATTTATTTGGCTTTTCGTTTTGTTTCTGGAGATGATTTAATTAAGCGTGTGGCTGGTATGACTGAGAATCATTTATCTTTAAGGTAACACGCTGCAAGTCTTATTCTCTCCTGTCTGCACGGCTCCAATCTCTTGCCGACCCCTGCTCTTTTTCAGTTAAACGTGGGAGTCATTTGAAAAACAGTGTCCTTTTTCATTTGCATATATAAATATATATCTAAATCGTACTCGTAAACTTTAACTTCCTTATCAGGTGACAGAAGATAAACAGATTTCGAGGAAGTGCATGTGTTCGGCTCCTGGTGAAGACCGTGTGTCGAAACAGTCGCCCGGGGTTTGCGCCCGTCTAAACGTCTACATTTTTCCGCCTTTATCGCCTACTTACAGAAGAAAGTCTAAACTTGATCCATGCCTTCCTACGGACAGGGCTATCTCTTTAAATGTGACTGTTTGGTCGAGTTTACATTTTGCACGGGAGGGCCCCTTCTTGTTTTCATTATAGCAACCTTCAGGCTGATAGATGGCTGTGTGTGTGTGTGTGTGTGTGTGTGTGTGTGTGTGTGTGTGTGTGTGTGTGTGTTTTAGAGAAGCTGAGGGTTGGTCAGAGGTCACATGTTTCTCAGACACAACGTCGACATTGCTCATTAATAAACACTGTGTGTTTTTCTGTGCTCACATTTGAGTTGTGTTTTAGTAAGTGTGTGTCTTAGTAGTGTGTGTGTGTGTGTGTGTGTGTGTGTGTGGGTGTGAGCACATGTTGTCACACAGATGACTGGAAATGACATACAGTGGCTTACAGAGGCATTCACCCATGGCATTTTTCCCGTTTTTTCATTACATCTTTTAATTTAAATTGATTTCTTTTTTGGATGCTACATAATGGACCTACACAAAGTAGTCCAAATTGGTGAAGTGAAATGACAACAAAGTGTTTTCAGAAATCCTAAAAAATAAAAGTGACACATGAATATTTAGTACTTTATAGAGCATGTCTCTTAGGGTATGTCTCCATGAGCTTGGCACATCCAGCTACTGGGATTTTTGGCCATTCTTCAAACCGAAGCTGCTGTACAGCGACCTTTAAGCCACGCCGCAGATCGTCAGGTGAGGTCTGGGCTTTGATTGGGCCATTCCAACACAGTTAACGCGTTACCGTTTCCTCTTAAACCGCTCCAGTGTGGCTTTAGCAGCATGCTTGGGGTCATTGTCCTGCTGTTGTATAAATGCTTAAGTTAACGTGGTGTTACTAATATTATACCTCGTAATAACAATAGTGATATGATGGTCTTTCTTTGAAAAACCTTGAAACAAAAAGACAGGAAAACTGACGCCCTTCACAGTAATCATCACAGCTTGTACTGTTGCACTACGAGGACATAAGTCATAAAGCCGAAAATACTTTTTTTGTAATGTTCACGTGTTTAAGGTTTAAGTACATGAGATAATATATTTTTCCTGTGGTATGGAATAGCTGACAGCATAATCACTGTACATAAGTAATCAGCTGAAACGCGGAGTCGTAGCCTCTTTGATTTTCTTTATTTTTCTTTTTTACTAATGTGCACTTCTTTTTTTTTGCCAATATGTTTATTGTCTTTTTCAAAAATGTTTCACAAACAAAAAATATATACACATTACACACACATACTGCATACCCTTGCATCATTTTTCAATTCGAATGAACGTAATGAATTGGATTAATTAACAAATTAAGGAGGAAAATAAAATAAAAAAACAAATAAAATAAAAATAAATAAATTAAATTAATTAGTTAAAAAAAACTTTCTGTGCACTTCTAATAAGTTTGTTCTGCTTTTATTCAAAGTTATACATGAGCTATCTCAACATTTTATGTTTGTAACTCAAAAAAAAAAATTTGAAAAGTAGATTTAAAATAATCTCTGATGCTTAGGCTGGATCGGGTTTAACTTGGACCCAGCCGGCCTCTGCGTTTGCACTAGCGGAAACTTGTATGTTGGATGTAAAGTATTTAGTCATGGAGCTCTTATTCCCACAAACATCAAGCATACTATGTTGTGTTAAAACAGGAAGTGAGCAGTAATATTGTGACTGAATGTGTTTCTGCTCTTGCGATGGCATGGCGGGATGATGTTTCACATTAAAAGAATTAAAAGCCAAAAACTGCTGAACACATCATCCGTTCTTTGTGGCACCGCTGTTATTGTCATTATCCTAATATTTAGTACATCGTAAATGGACTGGGATCAGTTCTTAAAGTTCTTGGAAACCTCTCAGTTTAATTTTTCTTTTATGCACTGTATTTATTATGTTTATGATTTTTGGAATGAGCTGCTTTTCCATCAGGCCACCCAGGAAAGGGATGCCTGCCAAACAGTGACCCCTCATTGCATCAAATTAAATCTGAATGCATCTACAAAGTTGATGGTTAATTAGAGTAGCTATGGCTGAGCTCTGAGTCAGTATGGCAGTTTTAACTTGCATCTCAGACACGCTGTGTTTTACTTGCAGATAGTGTTTTAACATGACCCTGTTAAAATACCAGGTTTTTCTGATGTAAAAAAATGAGACCTCCATAAATCCTTTTCAAACATTTCCCACCTTTAATGGGACCAATAACCTGTGCAATTAAACTGAAAAAGAAACGAAGCTTTTGGGTGAAATAAATAAAAAAATGTACAAAAAAACTGGATGCATAAATGTGCACACCCTAAAACTAACACTTTGCTGAAGCACCTTTTGCTTTAATTCCAACATTCAGTCTTTTTGGGTAGGAGTCAGTAATCATGCTTGAGCCAAGATGGCGGCGTGACGGTAGCCCGTGGCCACCAACCAAGGTGGTGCTTGTATCCCTGTGATTGTCCCTGTTTTGACCCGGTTTTGACCTGGTATTCGGGTGTTCGGGTGTGTGGACGCTGGGACGGTGGTGTTCGTGTTCGAAAGTCGGAGGCTCGAGGATGACCAGACGCCGTCGTAGCTCCACAGCTCCGTCCACAGACGGTGCTAACTGGCGATCCGGCGGCATTGTTTTTCATGACCTGCCGGGCAGCGTCCGGGAAACCAAAGTTTTTGGGTTCCTGGGGGGAGTATCGTCGCAGGGCTGATGCTGCGGATGGGCGGTTTCTGGGGGCTCCGATCTCGGCTTGCTGTGCCTTCAGTCCTCGGTGTCGCCTGACTCCGGTGGCCGGGGAAGATTACATCGCGGGCGGGGTTGTGTGCTGGGCCTTGGCCGGCCGACCTTACCCTTGTATGGGGCACCGGGTCCTGGGGGAACGGTATTTTGTTCCACTGTGTATTTATATGTAGTTGAAATGACAATAAAGTAATGTAATCCAATCCAGTTATATCTGTGTGTCTGTGTGTGTGTGTGTGTGTGTGTGTGTGTGTAAGTTGGAACTGAATCCTTTCCCTGATGAAGGAAATACAGCAGAGTCTGATTTCCTGCCAATGTAGGCTGGTTGCACTGCAGTCTAAATTCTCTAACCACATCTGCCGTGAGCTGCTGGTACTGCTCATAAATATATGTAAATGCACTTGTAAACAGTGCACCCACTTGTCTGTGTGTGTGTGTGTGTGTGTGTGTGTGTGTGTGTGGGCACAGAGGTTAACCAATCACCTGTGTGCACACACACACACACACGCATCAGAATTACACGGTGGTGAAACGAGTTTTTCCAGTCCTGTTAATAAATCGTGCAACACACACATAGTGAAAATGTGTAAGGTTGTCTTTAGAGCCCTCTGAGATCCTTGGAAACGGCGATGCATGTTAAAATGTAAAATATCGAGGTGTTATTTAATCATCCTGACAGCGTCGCCTGCTAATAAGGAGACTTTTAATGCTCATTCGGTTCACTGGGAGCTGCTGCGTAAATAATTAGTTTTCATATTAACCACAGTCCATCACTTCAGACTCATATTGAGTTTATACTTTAAATAAGTCTGTGGAACTTTAAGCAACAGGACTTCATGAAGTCTTCTGAGTAAGACAATGAAATGGGTTGTTTCTGGTTTCCTTCCATGTTTTCTGATCTGACGGATGTATTCACGGGGCTACATTTGATCTTATCTTCTAAAACTGTAGCCATTGCAAAAGTAAAATCTCTTTAAATTGGAAACCGCTGTGCTTAGGGGTCAGTTAGGTCCAGGTCCAAAAGCGTTATGTCACATTATGAGTTCATGGTCATAAGGAACCAACTTTATTGTTGGATGTTTTACTAACCCACTAGCACAACAGTTCCTTCAGCCACTAGGGGGCTTTATCACATACATTTAGACAAGGTTTTTTTGGCCGTTTCTGGCCAATCACTGCTGATGCTGTAGTTTTTGTTGCGAGGAGACAGTCTGTGTTCTTTAGTGGTGGTTTAGATTAAAACAAGAGCAGTCTGAGACTACATACCTTTGCCAACACTGTACAGCACCGTCTCTCCAATGCTGATAAATCCTTCAAAAGAAATCCTGGATCCAGACCCGAATCTGGGTCGACTCCAAACGTTAATTGCTTCAAAGTTGGGTCATAATCCCAGAAGTGGTCACATTTTTGTGCCAATCCATCTGCAACATTTTGTGTAATCTTTCTAGCAAACAAAAAGCAAACCATTAACATAACCTGTGTTGTGGAGGTAACAATCATTACCGGTCACGGACTGACAGTTTGTAGTACTTCTTTTCAACCTCTAGACGACGGTACAAAATAGAGTAAAAAGAACAGTCCATGACTGCATACCTATACCCAGGCTGTTTTCCCGATGCAGATCAGCTCTAAAAATTTGTCATGCCTAAGCTGGGCCAAACCCTACCTGTGGTAAAATTTTTATGCTATTCTGCCCGTTAACAAAGAGGTAAGCAAACAAACCAAATAAAAAAATAACCTCTGTGGTAGAGGTAAAAAGACCAACTGAAAAAAACTCATTTAAATTCAGTTAGCAAGTCAGAAGTTATGCTTGAGGTATAGGTTTCAAGGATATGCGGGGGCGGTGGTGTAATTGTTAAGGTGCCGGGCTCATGATCGAGAGGTCGTGAGTTTGAATCCTGGTCGGACCCCCACCATGCCAAGACCCTTAGGCAAGGTCTGAACTGAAAGTGTGCCTCTGTCCACCCAGCAGTAAATAAAGGGTACACGTAAATACTGGGAGGGTAACCTGTGATGGACTGGCGTCCCATCCAGGAGGAGTCTAATTCCTAAGTAGCTTCACGCTACAGAAACCGGGATAAGCTCCAGCTTGATGAGCCTTTAAGACTCGGGTGTAAAAGCCCAGCGGACTTTACCTTTTTACAAGGATATGATTTGTTTTGGATAAAACTGGACAGATTTCTTATTATTTTCATGTCAAAAATATACTGAAAACAATGTTGAATCTATCCATTATCTTTCCCTGAGCCAACGTTGGGTCACTGTAGCAGCAGGCTAAGTAGGTTATTCCAGACATACCTGGTGGATCAAAAGGTGTTCTTGGGCCACATGAGATATGTTATCTTTCCAGTGGGTTCTGGTTCTACCCTGGGGGTCTCTTTCCAGTTGCAAAACATCTCCAAAGGGAGGCGCCTGAGAGGCACCCGAACCAGAAGCCCAGACCACCTCAGCTAGCTCCTTTTGGCGCAGAGTAGTAGTGACTCTACTTTGAAATCGCTCAGACTTTTTTAAAAGCTCCACCAAACTGGAAGCACCATAGCATTGCCTGCATGTTGCCTTTTGTGAATCACTTATTGCTCCTTGGTCATCCGCTTCGAAGGTACTTTCATACCCGACTCCCGATTGCCTGTCTTATTAACGAGCCAGCAGAGCTATCCCGGCAGTTGCACTAGTCACCATCTTCCACATGTAGTTTTTTCTTGTGTATGTGAGCATCCTTCTCTTTCACTAGTAGCAGAATACTGCCCCCATCAGTTTTGGAAGAACTGCAACCTCGGTGCATATGTATGCTATGTTTGGAAGCACTGATATTTAAAACACAAGCAAATAATTTTCAGAATTTTGCGATTGAAAGGTGCTGTAAATATCAGCTGTGGTCATATCCCTACCTGAGACATGTCTACCAACATCTGACATCAGAGTCTAAAACGAGCCTTGGTTTGGGGGCTGTTTTTCCTGTATTTGTTGTCTCTCCCCGTACGCTCAGAAAGTTTAACCTGCAGTCCCGTTACTGGCTGTGTTTCCTCTGTTGTTTTGTTCCCAGTAACCTTCACCGTTTCCCTCGTCAGTGATTCTGTTTTACGAGCCATGGAAGGCTTTGCTGTGTGTTGCTCCCTCATGCGCGATTCAGAAAGGTTTTGAATGATTTCAGTCTGCTGTGATTTTATACTGTTGAAATAAAATAACTTATACTCGGCAAATATTTTATTAGACTGCTGCATATGTGTTTGTTGGGTATAGAATAAAGTCTGTGTTTAAATCTTCTTCAGACTAGAAGAGTAGAAGCTTGATATGCATACATGTTCATGCAACTACAAACTTCCTGTCCAGGAATGTGCAGTGATACACAAACATTTCACCTGGACACAGATGTAAAAGTGCATTCATTAGATTCATGTCCTCTCCTGGCTATTCCGATGCCAAATCCTGCAGAAAACAAAAATTAACTCATTGTTAAGCCTAAAAAAACATTCTTTATCATTTTCTTTAACTGTGGTTATTTGCTCATTTTTCAGTCCCCTTTAAGTGGGCTTGAAGACGATTGGCTGTACAAGAGAAACATCTGAAAATGTCACCTAAAGGGCACCTATTATGCTTATTTCCAGCTCCATGTTTTTATTCTTGGCCTCAGCTAGAGTTTCTTTTCATGATTCAGGAGCGGTTTGAAGCCTGAGCTTCTGGCCCACAGGGACCACTTGCATACAAACTGTGGCAGTGTTTAAAATGAGCATGCACCATTGTTATAGTACTCACAGGTAAAACACAGGAAGTCCATTTAAAGCTTTGACAAAATGTAGGTATAGTCTATAGATTGCTTTGGAAATGGAAAACCTACATCCTGGAATGTTTTCTACATACTCTGTTTAGGAACAGTAAAGACTGGATAAGCTTTCCAAACCCACCTTTTATGCATACATTCATGCTGTCTCTTCTTGACGAGCAGCACTACCTGAATCAGGTGTGACGAACGTAAACTCACATCTGAACTCATGACTTGAATTTACAAAGCCTTCGAGACCAAAGATTAAACTCTGTACACACACGGTGTTTTCCAAGTTGATTATGACTCCATGTGAGCTTTAAAACTGCACCCTCCTCCTCACCCGTCAGGAATGCGTTGTGTTACAAGCTCAATAGTGGGTCGAATTGTGGCATTCAAGGAATTCACCAGGAAATTGTGTACTTTGGAGGGCGCATTGAAGACGCCTGTCCCTCTGAATGCCCTCATAGTTCCCCAAGCTGCTGAATCATTAGAGTCCCATTTAACACGATGTGATGTTTGACCAAGACACAAAAGCCAAATCAATTCATGTTCCATAGCAGGACTCGTCACAAACATGTTTCCATTGTGAATGTGTTAAGAATTATATTGACACGCGCTGTGTGGCTCTTGAAAGCAACTGAGCTCACAGAGTAGTACAGACAACTCAAAGTCCATATAGACTTTAGACTCAGTGGGTCGTTAAGGTCTTTATAGTGGTTTACAAAAGAATTCACCCCCTTAGTGTTTTTCCTATTTCAACCTGCAATTTAATGGTTTTTTATTTTAATGTAATGGACCTGCACAAAAATAGTCCAAACTGGTGCAGTGAAATGAAAGCAAACAAACATATTTAAAACCAAAACGTGGTCCATGCATATGTATGAAGCCCCAGAATAAGATATGCTGTTACCAGTTACCTTCAGAAGTCATATAATTAGTTTGATTGCACACAGGTGGACCTGTTTAAGTGTCACATGATCTAAGTATATATACACCTGTTCTGAAAGGCCCCAGAGTCTGAAACACCACTAATCAAGAGGCTCCACCAAGCAAGCCACATCATGAAGACCAAGGAGCTGTCCAAACAGGTCAGGGACAAAGTTGTGGAGACGTAGAAATCAGGGTTGGGTTATAAAAAGTTATCCAAACTGCCATGGAGTACCGTTAAATCCATCATCACAAAATGGAAAGAATACGGCACCACAACAAACCTGACTGGAGAGGTCACCCTGAAGTAGCCAGAAAGCTCCACAGCAGAGACTGCTGTATCTGTCCATAGGACCACTATAAGATGTACACTCCACAGATCTGGGCTTTATGGAAGACTGGCCAGAAAAAAGGCCATTGCTTACAGAATAAATAAGTAAGCACATTTAGAGATCACCAGAAAGCATGTAGGAAACTTGAAAACATATGGAAGAAGGTCCTCTGGTCAGATGGGACTGAAATTGAACTTCTTGGTCATCAAGGTGAAGGATTTGTCTGGCACCAACCCAACACCTCTCATCACCCCAAAGAACACCATCCCCACAGTGAAGCATGGTGGTGGCAGCATCTTGCTGTAGGGAGGGTTTTTATGGGCAGAGACCGGGAAACTGGTCAGAATTGAGGAAATAGTGGATGGTGCTACATGCAGGGGAATTCTTATAGAAAACCTCTTTGAGTCTTCCAGGGATTTGGTACTGGGACGGAGGTTCGCCTTCCAGCAGGACAGCAACCCTAAGCATACGGCTAAAGCGACACTGGAGTGGTTTAAGGGGAGATAAGGTAATATGTTGGAATGGCCTAGTCAAAGCCCAGACCTCAATCCAATAGAGAATCTGTGACATGACTCAAAGATGGCAGCGAAACCCATCCAGCTTGAAGGAGCTGGAGCAGGTTTGCTTTGAAAAAATGGGCGTAATTACATGTCTCTTGGGGTATTTGAAAAAATCCATTTAAATACAGGTTTTAATGCAGAAAAACAGGAAGAATGCCAAAGGGGTGAGTTCTTTTCCAAGCCACTGTATTTTAGCCCAAACTTAAGTCTTTCCCTAACTCTAACTAGTAGTATTTGAGAGTTTTCATAGGACTCGATGTATTTGTATGAAAAACTAAGTACACCCAATGATTTAGTAGCTTGTAGAACCACGTTTAGCAACGAAAACTTGAAGTAATGTCCTTCCCTATGACTCTCTTGTGCTGTTGTGGAGTAATTTTTTCTTCAGTTCATTGAGGTTTGTGGATGGTTTTTGCACAGCTCTCTTCAGGTCCTGAAACAGCATTACAGTCGGGTTCAGGTCTGGACTTTGACTGGGCCATTAAAACATATTGGTTCTTTTCTTTTTCAGCCATTCTATTATACATTTGCTGCTGTGCTTGGGATCGTTCTCCTGTTGCATTACCCAATTTCAGCCAAGCTTTAGCTGTCAGACAGATGTGTCTTATTTGAGCATAGAATACTGTGGTATACAGAGGAGTTCATGGTCAACTGAATGACTGCAAAGTGCCCATGTCCATGTCCATGTCCAAGCCCAAAACATCATCTCTCCACCACTGTGTTTGTCGGTTGGAATGAGGTGTTTGTGCCAAAATCATGTGTTTGACTCTCTCCAAACGTGGCTCTGTGCATTATGGCCAGAGATCTTCACTTTGGTCTTGAGGACCTTGCCCCAGAAGGTTTGTTCAGATGCAACTTTGCAAACCTTGTTCTTTTTAGAGAGCAGTCTTTCTTTAGGCAAACCTTCTAAACAAGACATACTTGTTCAATCTTTTTATTGTACTATCATAAACTTGGACATTTAACACGTCGACTGAGGCGTGTAGAGTCCCAGATATAGCTCTTGGGTTTGTTGCAGTTTCTCTGAGCAGTGTAGTGGATCTTGTAGTGGAAGATTGTGGGATTGTGTTAACACACATCTGAATTGCCAAAGCCGCTGCTTTTATAGCTGATCGTCAGTTGATCAAGTGCAGCTGATCAGCAGCACCCAGTTTTTCACTGGGCAGCATATAGCCCTGTGAAAACTTCATTTGTCACATGACTGTACGGCGGTGCTATAACACGGCAGGTTCATAGTGGGATGAGTGTCACTCCTTCCTTGTAAAGGGACTGTCTGTGTCTGTGTCATGTTTACTGAGTAAGAACAAAAGTAGACCTTCGCTTGTCTTTGTGACACCAGCGTCACCTGGCAGAACATCCGTATTTAACACCCTGGGATGAAGAGGCCTCCTAGAAACTGATGAAACTAGGGTAACGCTCGTAGAAATGAAGAAAAAAAATTTCAGGGTCACATTTTCTCATGACGACTTCTCCGTGCGTCCTGTTTAAGTTGACAGCTCGTCCTTAGCTCCATCGGATCCAGCCTCACCAACAAGGCTCAGCGGTTACTAGACGTGATTCATTTTGTGTCAGGCCCCAGAGGGCCTGCGGGGCGAACGAGTCCGTGCCTTTCACACAGCTCCTCGCTGGGACACAGACTGAAGCTCTGCCTCTGTGGACCTCGCGGCTTGCAGGCCGATCCACCTCAGGCTCTTCGGTAGCGTCAGCATCGGACGATAAATGCCGGCGAAGGAATTAATTTCTTCATAATGATTTCCAGAGAAGAAAGTCACTTAATGGTATTTATTCATGAATCACCACAGTCCTGAGTGTGGCTAAGAAAGTGAATCAGACGGAGCTCCTCTGAGGCTGACTGGTCAGGCGTCTGTTCCTGGCTGCTGTTTGAAACCATGTAAATATCAAACAGGCCTTGGGGTTCACTGGCGAGCCGCTGCCTTTCGTCCTTGGACCTCGCCGTGTCTCTTATCTGTCTGAGAAAACAGAGCAAGCGGCCAAGGCAGCGAATGTATCTGACAAATCCAGTCAGTCACACTCACCGCAGGGTCGGTGGGATCCGCTCTCTATACGAGTAGCCCCAGGGACCAGGTGTGGCGCTGTGTCTTCATAACACATTTAAGCTAGTCATGATGATGTTAAGATTCTTCTTTTACATCTGTTGGTTGGTTGGCTGGTTGTTTGTCAGCACATTTAAAAAATCTAAAAACTGCTTTGCTTCATTCAGGCACACTTTAGGTCTCCTTTTTCTTTATTATAATCAGTTCTGTCCCAAACCAGCCACAGGGGCCCACAGGCCAGTGTACAACTAGTGCCGGTCCCAAGCCCGGGGAAATGGTGAGGGTTGCGTCAGGAAGGGCATCCGGTGTAAAAACTTTGCCAAATCAAATACGCAGATTCACAACGCGACTTCCATACCGGATCGGCCGCGGCCCGGGTTAACAACGACCGCCTCCGGTGCCGTTAGCCAACAGGGTGCCGGTGGAAACTATGCTACTGTTGGCCGCAGACCAAGGAAGGGTTGGCGTGAGGGAAGAGGATGCAAGGAATAGGGTGAGATGGAGGCAGATGATCCGCTGTGGCGACCCCTAACGGGAGCAGCTGAAGGTAGAAGAAGAAGAAGATAATCAGTTCTGTCCCGATTTTGACCACCTGTGGCAGTATCCCAACACAAATAAGTGAGTTTGGTGAAAAGTGTACAAGCAGCAACGTTAAAAATTCCAAAAGTCAAAGTGCAAAGGAAGTAAGACGATGACTCATACTGTGTAGGTGTACACATATATCACCTAAATTGTTTGGTACATGATTTGTACTGAAGGATTTAAAAGTAAAAATTGCAGCCTCTAATATTAAATTGTTTTTATTGTGTTTACCAACTTAACTGTAAAACTAGCCAATGAATGCTGCGACTTGCTTGTTGAAATACTCTGCTACACAAGGCCGATAGAAACACCTGTAAAAACATTAAACTTTTGGTATTTTCAGTTTTTATTTAAACACCCCTAACAAAAGAGTGGGCCCTTCTTGTATTAATAACAGTAAAAAAGAAGACAGCAGCAGCTAACTCCATTAAATACGGGACTGAAGTAAATGGTAAATGGACTGGTACTTATATAGCGCTTTTCTACTCTGAGCACTCAAAGCGCTTTTTTACTACAAGCCTCATTCACCCATTCACACATATTCATACAGCGCTTTAATTATGCACATTTTAGCTATCACACACCCATTCAAACTCCGATAGATTTGGGGTTCAGTGTCTTGCCCGAGGACACTTCGGCATGTAGACTGAAGAAGTCAGGGATCAAACCGTCAACCTTTATGTTGAAAGACAACCCGCTCCACCTGCAGAGCCACGGCCGCCCCCTGTGCTTTGTTAATAAAACTAAAATAACCCATTTACCGTAAATATAATGATAAATAACAAAGCAATGTGCAAAACAGCAGCATCCAACACTTTTAGGTTCAGCTTAGTTGTACAAATTTTAGATTCTGCCTTTGTGTTATAAAGATTGTTAAAATGCATCCAAATCCTACTTCATTTCATAAGTTTTGCTTTTGAGAATTCGTAGAGCTCACTGTCCTTTGGCACCCCTGCCCTTCTCTGTGGGGTGGTATGATCCTTGTCTACGCTCACGTGATTGGTTTCACAGCATACGTGTGATATTTAGTTAGCAAATACATTTAACACTCATAGCTGGAGATTTTTATATCATTCTGCCTCATATTACCGGCTCGTTCGCTGTCGACACATCGCTATTCAGTTCAGCCTGTTGTCGATGACACGATCGTAGTTACATCGGCTGTGTTGATTGGTATGCATGTATTTCAGTGGAGCTGTGGATATTTTGCTGAAGCTCCTGAAGCTTTGGCAGCACCTGTTTCGTCACTTAACGTAGCTGGCGAGCCTGACCCGGATGTGTCAGACAGCAGTAAAATCTTGGCGACGTTTTACAGGAGAAACGAGGCCGGAGGCTTTGCTGCGTTTCACAGTGAATCGGGATGGAATGACAAATTATAACAAGTTGGTGCAGAGAGAAAAGAAAAGTCTGTGTTATAGCTTCAACGGGAAGAAAAGACTCCAGAATGAAACGAGCCGAGACGTGAAAAAAACATCGCAGAGAGAAATAATTGTTCTCATAAGACGAGCCCACAGGCTTTATTTTCTGTGCTGCCTCTGATATTTCTTTACATTTCCATCTCCAACAACATATGAAGCCACAGTTTTTCTTTTATCGCTCCATACGCGCCCTTTTTTTTACAATTCACAAGGGAATGACAAAAAATACAGCTTTGGCCGACATGATTCAACACACCAGTTGAGTCACACGTTCACAAAGATGATACCAGTACTCATTAAGATGAATAAAAATGTGCACTGCTGCATATGAACAAAAGTAGTGATCCACCCACACATCACACCTACTGAAGCTTTCATGAAATTCAGTTCTAAATCCATAGGCATCAATGTGGAGCTGGTCCCCCCTCTGCGGCTGTAACGGCTTGTGCAGTTCTAGGAAGATCTTCAAGATTTTGGAGTGTTTGTGGGAATTTTTTCCCATTCATCCATTTGTGAGGTCAGATTCCAATGCTGGACGAGAGATCACTGATTCATTCATTCATTCATTCATCATCTTCAGCTTATCCAGTTCAGGGTGATTCTTAATCTCTGTTCTGCTTCATCTGAAAGGTGTTGGATGGGGTCGAGGACGGGGCTCTATGCAGGCCAGTCAAGTTCTTCCTAACCAAACTCATCCAGCCATGCCTTTATGGACTCTGCCTTGTCTTCCCCAAACTGTCCCACAAAGTTGGAAGCATTGAATTGTCCAAAATGTCTTGATAAGATGAAGCGTTAAGTTTTCCCTTCACTGGAGCTAAGTGGCCCAGACAAACCACAGGTAATTAAAACTTTCTAAACGCATAAAATAAATAAAAAAGTACAAAGGCATTCAAAATACAGAAACTTAACAGACAAAAGGGCAAGAGTAAAAAAAATCAAACATTATAAAATGTTTTTAATAGCCAGTCTATAAAGGTTTTTTTTAACGTTCTCTGAAATATGAAACTGATTGTTCTAATCTAATAGTGAGACCACAGATTTGGAGCCAGAACGGTAAAAGAACAATCCCCCTGGAATGTGGGGCTTTTAACAGTAACTGAGTCTCTGATCTAACGGAATCTGGGGGTTCTGAAATATAATATGGAGCCATACCATGTAGTGATTTAAAAGCACTCAGAGAAATCTTGAAGTGGATTTTGTAGTGAATTGTAAGCTAGTGTAATATACTGTATATGTGGTCTGCCACTTGGTGGCTAAATTGCTGTAGTTCCTAAATGCTGCCACAAGAGTACCACTTCCTGTTGATGGTGGAATATCTAGGAATGAAGAAGTTTCTTGAACTGACTTTTTGCAGCGGTGACACCCTATTTCAGTACCGTGCTGGAATGCAGTGAGCTCTTTAGAACCACCCATTGTTTCACAAATGTTTGTAAAGCCAGACTGCACGGCTAGATGCTTGATTTCATACATGTGTGGCAACGGGACCGAATGAGACACCTGAATTCAATGATTAAGAGGTAGGGCCCAATATTTTGTCCCATATTCTGTGTATTGATCCAATGCCCCCACTAACTGCAGAACATTTACAGTAGCCACTTATCAATCTCCAGGTAGCCCCACCCCAAAGCATACCCTAGTTTCATGTCAAATTTACTCTAAATGGGACCATAATTTACAAAATGAACATCATGCTGGATTCTTTAAGACTTGAAACTCATTAAGAAAGTCATTTCATTAAAAGGCTTTCTTAATGAACACTCATTAAAAGAGATCTAGGATCAAGGGAGTATTTGTTCCCATGAACCTCTATAGAGTCTGGCAACCAGAGAACTCACCCCCTGCTGGCCATTAAAAAGAATGCACGTTCCAGCCACTTCTACACTGGCTTTGCTTTTCAGCCTACACCCATCTTTTATATAGCGTCAGTGACAACATTAACTGTAAAACTGAAAACAAACCTTTTGATGACACTCTTTTAGCTTCCCATCATCTATCTGTTGAAAGGAAGTTCTTTCTCCCCAACATTGTCAAGTACTTACTCATAGGCAGGGTGTGATTTGTGCAAAAACAGAGGAGGGTATTTTTTTCTTTTCACTAAAATAATTTAGGAACCACAGTAGTCCTATATACTCTGAGGAGTGTTAAAATATTTACTATTTATTACTGCAGCACGGTGGTGCAGGGTTTACCACTGTCACCTCACAGCAAGAGGGTCTGGGCTCAAAAGTACCTGCTGGCCAGGTTGGGCCTTTTGTGTGAAGTTTGTATGTTCTCCCTGTGCTTGCGTGGGTTCGCTCCAGGTACTCTGGCTTCCTCCCACAGTGCAAAGACATGTGAAGGCGCTGGACTTTGGGTAAGGTTATCGTGGTTGGGCAACAGAGGTAGTCCTTCTGTTGCTACAACCCCGTGGACTGTGTGCAGGTCTCTCAAGGTCCCCACTGCCTCCATCCCAAGGTGAGTTCCAAGGGCCAATGGACAGTCATCGGACTGCGGGGCCTCGCCCCACAACCAACCAGTCCAATGACTGTCCATTGGCCCTTGGAACTCACCTTGGGATGGAGGCAGTGGGGACCTTGAGAGA
>VUQH01082448.1:0-12897 GCA_015106775.1 Etroplus canarensis | reverse complement strand
AAACACAGAAACAGTATGCCGTTTTGGACTTTGGACTTCTACAAGCCAGGAGAGCTATTGCACTATGCTGGAAGAGTATGGACGCTCCTACAATGAAGATGTGGATGAAGGAACTTTCTGAATGTATTGGACTGGAAAGATTAACATACATTGCCAAAGACAAACAAAAAGACTTTGATAAACTCTGGGAACCATATATAAATATGATGACAAATGAAAGTGTTAGATTTTTCTGAAATGATTTAAGAATGCTGTAAAACGTAGCCCCCATTTTCTTTCTTTCTTCCCCCCCCCTTTTTTTTTTCTTTTCTTTTTTCTATTTTTAATTTTTTTTTTATGATGCAAGGGTATGTGGGTATATGTATGTATGTATGTGTATTTGTTATGTGTTTGTGAAATAATTTTGAAAAAGACAATAAATATATTGGCAAAAAAAAACAATTACCCTTTATCTCAATATACAGCTTTAATAAAAATCACACAACCATGAAACAGCAGAGCAGGTGCAGCCAACCTTAATGGTTGAGAATTACTATGCTGTTGGTTTAAACAGGCACAAAAATCAACTGTATTTTTTTTTTTTTTAGAAAAGAATGATAAAAGTCCCAAAAGAAATCCTTCTGATGTGTCCTTCCCAGGCCTGTGTGGCCAGGCCTTCACCTGTGAGTCAAAATGTTTTCTTAGTGCTGAACTGATTGTCATGCCTGGCCTCGCACAATACTTTCTCATTACCATATAGGATCACACAGCACCATTAGCAGCTAGTCATTAATTACTGCTGTGCTGCCTTCTGCATGCAAAAGAGGAAAACACATACAAAAAAAAAGCCACACGCACTGCACTTGGTCGTGGCAGATTTACGCTGCATGTCATCATCACATCGTTTAACACTCTGCGGAGGACAATACACCATAATACAATCACCATTCATCTCCATCAGACACACAGAGATTAGCATATAAGGCCCAAGGTGTGCTGCTGTAATTCTCCATAACTGTCACTGAGGTTAAAATCATGTGACTGTGGCTTGGCCTCTTACTATTCCACCTCTAGGTAGTTCTTCAAATGTGAAGAAAAGCCACAATGCTTTAGATGAATGCATGCATCCATGTATTAAAAAAGATTGATGACAGGTTGGCTGCTTTTCCACTAGTAGCACTTCTGCATGGGGCAACACTTTTCCAAGTATTTTTTATGCATTCCTAAAAGAGGAGTGGACATGTTTTCAAGGATCATGCCCGATTTATTTCTATGACAGATGCTCACTTTGCATACTCGGAAACCACATACCATATTTCAACAGAATTAACAACTCTGACCAAGGCAATGTTCATTATTGTTAGTTTACATGATTTGTGATGCTCTGAAGCTGAACTTTTTTCTAATGGTTTTCTAATGAAAAATATGAGATTTCTGTGTAATGAAGGTGAATGTAGTCATAACCTGTTTTTGCCACTATGAAAGAACTGTTTCACAGCTCAGCACTACTCTGGGAGGCATGTACTTGTTATATTTTATTTTGTATTAAAAAAAAAAATGAAACCATTGTCACAACCAGGATGTCAAATAGTGTCATTCTGTCAAAGCTGCTGCTGTTTCAGAGATTCTCACAATGTGTACTTCGGTGTTGGCAGTAAGACAGGCGTCATTCCCAATTCATCACTTATAAACATTCATTCAGTAACCGTTTGCATCAAACTTTAAAGCACTGGCTACCCCCTAAGTGCAATTTGTCAATGTGCAGGATTAATGTTGTCAAGGGGCGGATTTCAACTCAAACCACAGATAAATTTCCAATCTTTGTGCTAAGCTAAGCTAACCAGCTGCTGGCTGCAGTCTTACATTTAACAGAGAAACCCAGTGTTGATCTTCTGGCCACCACAAATCTCCAAAATGTCAAACTATTCCTTTAAGGGGTGTGGAGTTTTGACTGAAAGAAAAACAATGTCAATTCAAAAAATTTACACGCATACCTTTATCTTCAAATAATCTGTCTAAATAATCACATTGCAAGGAAAAAGAGGTGCTTGTAAGTCATTAAAAAACGTCTCCACTTTCTGCTCTAAAGCCTGTCCCATCTGTCTGTGCTGCCACGAGCACAATCATGAAAAAAGCTCATTCATCACCTCTGTTTATTTGAAGATGATGCACCGCAAGGTAACACTGTAGCCTTCCATTGTTTTGTTAAGAGACAACTAATGAAATACAAAGGTATTTAAGTGAAATAACATTCGCTGAAATGGGATTGCAAGCAGGCCTGAAGCTTGCACATTTGAACAACTGTCTTCGAGAAGAAGAAGAAGATACGCATTACAAGTTGTTTGAACTTTGATACATATAAATAACATATTTTGCTATATTTTTTAAAAGAAAATTTAATGCATCCACTGCAAAAAAAACAAACAAACAAAAACACACCTAAACAGACCTTAAAATGAGTCTTACCTAAATTTTTAATGTACTGTAACATATTATTTCATGAATTGCAAATCACTACTGAGTAACCCACTCATCATAGCCTGTCAATGCATCTTATTTTCCTCCCACTCTACCTTGCTGATCACTTCAAGCTGTGAGATATTCTTCAGCTGTCTTGCACACACAACATTAAGCTCTGTCCATAAATTTTTAAGTGTTGTTCAGGTTAGGAGACGGTGTCAGTCATATCAGAAGCTTTAGAATGCATTTCTTGAAATAGTTTGAGGCTTGTGACGTCTGATTTTCAGTGCTTGTTTCTCATCTGACTGGATGATATTTGCATCCAGAATTTGCTGATGTTGAGTGAAATCTGTTAGTTTGGTGAATCTAGTTTTCCTCTGGCTCTGACTGCTACACAATATCAGTACATATTTAGCAACTGTAGGGACAGAGACAGAGAGAAAATTCTTCACCAAAGCTAATGCCCAATATTGCATTTTTAAGGAAAGGGAATCAGATCTGCAATGAAATTTAATGGCTGATTTATTTATCCATGCTCCACCTCTCCACCAAGTTTCATGAACTTTGTTAATAGCTTTTTAAATTAATCTTAAAAAACAGATGTTAGCTCATAGATCATTACAATGATTAATGAATGGCAAGCTGTTCTTTCTGTCAAATGTGTCTCCCTTTTTGTTCTGCAAACATACTGTGAGGGATGGCATCCAGAGAACCCAGTTTTAAATTAATCTGTCCACTGTGTTGGTTTTTAAATTAATCTACCTTATTCAGATATTACTTCAGATGCTCAATTTTGAAAATTTCTGAAGTAATTAAAACTACAATTATATAATTTTTTGGAAAAGTAGGATAGAGTAATGTTAAACTTCCACTGCACCATCACTGCAGTAACATTTGAAGACATGCTAATTTATTCCTAAATCTGTTAACTACAGGCATTATGCTGAAATTTAAAAAAATAAAAGTAATTGCGCATGGAATTCCTATTGTGGCTGCCACATTGTGTGAGGAGCAATTCTGACGAAGGACAGCGTTTATGTGCACTTTTATTATGTATATGTATGTATATATATTTATACATACAGTAGCTACATGCACTCAACTGGATAAAAACACTGTGGGCATCTCTTGAAATACTCATGAGTTAAAATATGCATAAAAATGACTTTTACGTTGTATATCAGTTGCACAGATTCTGGTTTTGCTTCATGGAGTAAGACAGATGCAAATTCCAACACTCATCAGCTCATCAAAGATGCATTGAAAGTGCAAGCCATGGCATGCTATAGAATTCAGCTCACACATTGTACTCACAAACCTGCTGAAAGATTGTGTGTTGCATTTTATTAACAAGCATGAGAAAAATTAAAAATCTGTCAGTTAGCTTTGTAATGTTAGTACTATAATATGGTTATATATCAGTAGCAAATGTATATATATTTTTTTTTTTTTTTTAGATCAAAATCTAAGAACTGGGGATAGAAATTGCAGGATTTTAAGGATCTGTAGGAGATACTTGTTAGTTGTGGCTATACTGAATTGCTTCTTGCTCATCCAAACTAATTGACACTCAACCCTGAATGTTTACAGTTGTCAAAATGTTAATAGTGAAGCTCAAACCTCAACCGATGCCTTATTATATGCCAGTATTATATTTGATCATCTTGTTTTTTTGACTTGCTCATAACAACCCTTTTCCTTGAACTGAGTAAGTACTTTTACTTGTAAAACATATTTGACAAAATGGCCTTCTCACTTATTTTAATTGAACAGTAATCTTAATTATTTTTTAGTCTAACTGTCTTCTTTAATAGAGTATGATGTTAATCATGTGAACTGCAGGCCCATTTCGAGAAAAAGATAAAGCTTGGTAGGATGTAGGGCGTGGCTCTGCTGTAACTGGCAAATAGGTAAATGTATATAAGTATGCAGCACCCTCAGTTTCCTTGTCCATCCATCCATCTCCCCATCACATCTTTAAAAAATGCAAGACAGTGAGAGTCACATTTGAGGACTCAGAACTAGACTCCACAAACCAATGGATGAGCTCATGGTGGATTAATTTTTATCGCAATCAACTTTGTACATGGCAGTGTTTTAGAAATATTAAAAGAAGTTTAGATGAGTACTAAAAAGGAAAAAAGCACCTTGTGTTGTTGATAACATATTGTGCTTGCCTTCCTGTTGCTGCAATTTTGGCAAAGCGCTCTAAGATACTTTCGCTTCATCTGGTTGTACATAAAGCAACTGTACTGGTATGATAACCTGTTTCCACCACTGACATGACATTCAAATTGAGAAAATAATTTTCAGCTCTAATCAGCTCAAAGACCTGTTTGTCCCTTTTGTGCTAAATCCAGTGTCAGACAGGTTCAAACTAGTGTGGAACAAGAGCAACAGCCAGGGAGGGAGAAAAATGTCAGCTCCATATCAAACCTTTGGGAATGACATGTCTAGATCTCAGTCAGTATCAAACGTTCTATCCATCATAGCTATTAACCACATAAAGTTTGGTAAAGATCTAACAAACAGGGTCCTGTAGTGATAACAAGATTTGCAATGTACAAACAGTGGGAGAACATAATGTCTCCACAGCAGATGCATAATAAAGGGTCACGGAAATAGATATTAGATAATATAGTATGACAACGAGATATGGGCTCATGTTATAGAACCCCAAGTGACTACACTATAAAAAAACATTTAAACGGGTTTCTTTTAAAGGCATTATGACCAACAGCTGTGGTTTAACCCTTTGGAGGGCAAAACAATTATAAGATTTGACAGTTTTGATCAGATGGGGACTGTACAAAAGGAGAATCTGAATCAGTGTTAATGTCCTCTGACTGCAGCACAAATTAGTATTTAGTGTGCAGCAGCACTGCGACACAACACTATTTATTTTCAATTATCCCTGAGCCACAAGAGATGGAGGCAATGTTGTTTTGTTTTTGCTGCTGCTCAGCAGATCACAACCCCTCTGATTCTGTTTCCCTCTGACACTGTATATCAATCCTCTAGTCTCTGCAGAGCTCAGAAACATCTGTGCACAAAAAGCATTGTATGGACAATAACATATCATGACTGAGTTTTGATTAGGAAGAAGCATTGCTATACAGTGTTTTGGCATTACAAATGTGGTTCTTAAAGTAAAGTTTTAATTAACTAAAATACACCCAGCCTTGTGATTTACTCAAAATTAGGAAATGAAACAATGTCTTTGTTTTAGTGCCCTCTCTACTGACATTAAGAACACAAGACTAAACAAATCAAGGGCAGCAACAGCTGGATCTCATTGTGGTATGAAGGTGTATATTTGTGTGTGTGTGTGCTCACATCATCAGGATTAGGTGTGATGGAAGTTGAGTGACCCTGAGTTCAGTGCCGCTCCAAACAAATAGTGGAGGTGTTGATACTAACTCTCAGCAGCTGAACCCAGGGGACCCCACACTAACCCAGAGGTAATGACTTTATACACTCCTCATCCTGATGGGAAATTGCTTCATTGCCAGAGAGCACATCAATTTAAGGCCTAAGTCATGTACAGATATGTGTTTCTAGATACCTGGACACATATTAACTTGCAGAATTCATTACTTTGACCCAATGAAACACCAATATACCAAACTACAGAAACAGTTAAAGGCAACATACAAATGTGCATAACCTCAGTACTGGTAGACTTTTTACCCTCCCCAGCAGAAGGATTAAATTAATGTTGGAAATGGCCTTTTAAGACCACCTAGCTTTCACATGTTGATGTATTTTTGAATTAAATATGACACTGGGGTTGTCAAGGAATTGATGAAAAGTTGACTGCTGCACTAAAAACATTCTCACAGAGATAACAGATCACAAAATAGCCATAATGTTTAACTCCAGACATTTTATGTTTAGTTTTTGACCGTAAGATTAAAAAGATACCTTGCCTCTTGACTTTGTATGCCTTGATGTGCAATCATGTTGACAACATGTCAGACTATATCTCAACAGGATATGATGGACTGGTGTCTGTAGTTGGAGATGTTGAAGCTACAGTCCAGTAACTTTCTGTGGCAAATGAGACATGAAGCCTAAACAACAGTCGTTTTATGCTACACCTTACAAGATGAGGTACATTTTGAATTTAACCTTTTGACTTTTTAATAATGCCTTTTAAAACTTCAATCATAGCTTTCTACCTCCAAATGGCCACATGACAAAAAAAATTGATGACAGGTAATCAGGAAAGCAGTGTTCGGGAAGTATAAGTGTAATCTCTCTAGAAGGAGTAGAGAAGTTTGTCTCTGCACCAGTGCTCACACGTATTGATTAAAACAGACCATGAAAGACAATATCACCCTGAGGGTCAGTAGCTGATTAACCTCCACTTCTCAACATTTTAATCAACTGCTGACCTCTAAAGGGCTAAAACAAGGAGGCTTTGCCTTCTATGCTCCCCTCTCCAGGCTCTTAGTAGGGGGGCTGCTGTAATGAGACAGCCTATAATGAAGCTGGTCCCAGAAGATACTCACACCACACAGGAGTACAGAAGGAACTTTGTGGAAGATGGCGCCTGCTTTTAGCTGTTCACTGAAAACTGATGATGCTGATGTCCCAGTTTAAGTGAGTTATACAATGTAAATCACAAATCTTACACACAAACCAAATACAGACTGTGACTAGTGTTTTTAGACTGAGAAATCTCAGGGCAAACAAAGAATCAAACAAGGGATTGTTTGATTCTTCTCACAATATAATTAACCTATTGTGGGTTTTTTGGCAAACTTTAAGAACACAGGCTATAGCATGAATAAAAAATTGGGCTTTAAACCAGTTAGGAGTGCTTGTGCTTTATAGTACTTCTTAAACTGAGTCAACCGATGTCAGTTACTACAGTATACACCAACAACACAACATATTTTAATACTTTACTCTGATATTGAAACACTTTCAGTCATTTGTTATAAACTTAAGTTTGATGCTGAAGTCAACTGGCTTTGGTGCTCTCACTGATTTCCCTCCAGTGCCCAAAAATAAAAGCCATAATAATCAAGTTTGTCTGTATAGCACTTATCAAAACCAGCACTACAAATTGCTTTCCAATAAACACACAATAACTTCAAGAACAAGGTGGGAAAATGGACTTTAGGAGGTGAATGAAAGCAATTTGCATGTCATTTAGAAAAGGCCATGCCAGACTCATGTGCAGAAGATGCAGTGTAAGTCATTAGTACAGAATAAATTAAGATTCAAATAAAATTTAACACTTAAAAGAATAAATTGAAGGTACGCTACAAATGATAAAGATACTATAGGATTTATAATAACATTTACAAGAAAGCCCTATGGTATAAATGAATCTTCCACAGTGATTTAAAACAAGTCATTGATGAAGTGAAGCAGAGTTCCTCAGGCAGGTTGTTCCACAACCAAGGAGGCATAACAGCAAATGCTCGATCGCTTTTTATCCTCAGACGTGAGGTGGGAAAAGTTAATAGGTTCCTGCCTGAGGATCTTAAGCTATGTACTGGTTGGTATGAGGACAGCAGTTCCAGTATGTATTCTGCAACCAGGCCACAAAGGGCCTTAAAAACGAGAAGTAAAATCCTAAAATTCTAAAACAAATAGGCAATCAGTGTAGAGTCATTAAAACTGGTGTTATACATTCAGTTTTCTTGGTTCTCAGAAGTCTTCCTGCTGTATCAGGTTGACGTTTGTCATTTCAGGTAAGCTGTCTCCAAAGCCATTTTGTAGATTCGACTTTTTATCATTTCAACATTTGTCCATTGTGTATGATTTATAAATACTTGCAAAACTAAGGAAATCACCACTGTTGTTTCTATAGCTAAAAAAAGTAAAAGTTAACATGGCAAACTTTAGACTGCTCATTGTTATAATTACTGCAGCTATTACAACTAAGCACCAGCCAAAAACCAGTGTCACCATGCTGTTAAGATGGCAGAAGACACTAGTCTTACATAGACTTGTTAAGAAGATTTATAAAAAGTGTTAATAACCTTTGGAGCCAGAAATATGCCAGGAGCTCTGGCACCAATGTACCACTTTTCATCCTCCAACTTACCAACATGCAAATAAAATTGCTAATATAAGTGGATACTAAGAAAATAGAAAATTGGGAGGTATTTTAGTTTAACTCATAATCGAAAAATAAAACCCAATAACACAATGTATGGAATATAGAGACATTATCTGAGTTCCCTGTGAGCCTCACTTTCAAAATGCAATTCTGTATTTCATTCCACTGGCTATAAAAATACCTGGGGAAATAAAGGCTCAACTGAAAAACCAAAACAGGAAAAGGAAAACTCTTTTGTGTTCCCAAGTAATTATTTGTAGCCTTCCCCTGGTAGCTGATGGTGAAGGCTGGAACAACCAAAGGCAACTGTAGAAACTATACCTGACAAACAGCCAAAGACAAAGCAAGGAAGGTAAAGTGGGAGAGCGCCTGTTTAAATAATGAGGTACACTTCAAGCCAAACAGTAATTTGCATTTTGATTATTTTTGTTTTGTTAAAGATGGATATGGCCATCATATATGGACACTTAGTGTTAAAGTCTCAGGTGCTGTTTTGTGTTTTTATTTCTCTCTTGTTTTCCTCAATAAACCTGATAAATCTATATTGTTTGATTTTAAAATATATAACAAACCTATAAACTAAGATGAATTTAATCATAAATCTCTTCTTATTTTGGGCTGAGAGTTGTCATAATGACTGAAAGAGAGCAAAGCTATAACTATTTGCTGAAACACCTCTGCTGCTGCTGCCTGGATCATCCTGCTGCAGCTCCAATGAGCCGTCAGATAAGAGGCTCTATCTAATTCATATTCTAATTAATATGGAGCCTCACTTCCTGCGTCTTAGGGCCTTAGGGGAGGACACCATTCATCAGGCATTATCTTGAGCCAAAAGGTTACTGCTCACTCAGCCAACCATGCTCTTTTACGCTCTGCCCCAGCACTCTCACACTGTTCATACCTTTGTCCAATCCCTTACCCACAATTTCCTGTCATTTTACACATAATATGAACATGTGGAAGACAGAAATAAAACAAATTAGCAATGGTTATGTGTGGGTGCTTTCAAATGCAGAGAGAAACAAGGTGATATAAATGCAAGGGAACGAAATCAAGAGGAAAAAAGGAGGCTGCAAGATTCAAAAAGCTTTTCAAATTGCCTAAAGTGAAGCATCTTTTAGTTTATGTGGGAAACAGTAACGTGGCTCATCAGTCTTTTTCTCAATATGTAGCAAAAAACATCAAACAGTCATTTCCATTTATTGATTCCAAATGCAGTTCTTTTATTGTACTTGTATTAGAAGAATAAAATTAAGTTTACAACACCCACAGTTGAATGAACAATAAATAAACAAAAAAAAAGAAAGGGAAGGCAAAGGTGTACAGTAGCTGTGAGGGATGCATGGGCAGTGTTGAGATACAGTTAATCATTAAGTCACCAAATCTTCTTGCTGAAATAATGAAAAGGATTAAATTATTATTTGTGATTTTTTTTAAGAAATAACTGGATTTTAAAATTAGTTACAATTATTGTGCATACATACAAGAGCTTTCCAGATCAGTAAGTCAATGTCATGGTCTCGTATTCTGTTGTGATTTTGGATGTTTTTTAGTTCTGTTGGGCTTTGGCATTTTCAGTTATCTGTTTTCACTCCCCTTGTGTGTTATCCTCTGAATCCTCCCTTGCTCTTAGTCACCTCTCCTCACTCTGTTTAGTTAGGTTAGTTCCCTCAGTGTTTCCCTGCTGTGTTCCTGTCTGTCAAGTTCGTGCTTGTGTCGTGTTCTGTGTAGTATTCTGTTTCCTGTTTTATGTTGAAGCCTATTCTGTCTCGTGCATTTGTGTTCATTTACTTCCTGCCCCTGATTGTCGCCACCTGTGCTCCTCACCCTCCTGTCTCTCGTTAATCATCAGTCTGTGTGTACTTAGTCTCTGTCTCCCTTCAGTTTACTGTCATGTTGTTAGTCCTCTGTGTCTAGTCTCCGTGTCAAGCCAAGCTATGCCAAGTAGTCATGCCCAGTCTAGGTTGGTGTTCTGTTTCTGTTCAGCCCTGGTTTGCTATCAGCTTTAATAAAGCTCGCTTTTGTTTGTGAAGTTCTGCATTTGGGTCCTCTTTACGAAATGCAAATCATGACCGTCAAAGACTATTTACTTTATACAATGCTGTGGAATTCTGGAAAAGAAATGGCATTGTTTTCATCTTTGGTTTGGGTTTGGAGAAAAAGTGGGTGAGTAAGAGGGTTTACTGTTTGGTTTGTACAATGCTGTGGACCCCCCTGCAGTTAAACCCACCCACCACCTCTCTTCTTATTTCTAGGGAATGTAATGCTGAAAAGAAGTGTTGGAATAATTAAGATTCCCATATGCAATCCACAGTATTTTAAATCCCAATGGAAATGGGACCAAGTAAAACACTGACTAGTATATTGCATTTATACACCCATTTAAGCAAGTCTTTATATTTGCACATAAATGTTAAACATCTAAGTGAAAACTGTTTTCTCTAAGCATATAGTGATTCATTTACTTGTGAGAGAATATGTTGCAGTTGTATTTGTTAATAGTGCTCTTCATTCAAGTTATTTTGTATACTGCTGGGTGATTAAATGTGCTGTACTTTATACACTGTAGTTTACACGTTAGAGGCTTGGGGTTTGCACAATTTAAATATGAAAAGTGACTAGTGATTTTTGATATCAGAGAAATGCAAACAAATATTTATGCTAATTTTGTATGAAATTATCTCTTTAACTTAGTGGAGCTGTAATTAAAATACAAGTACCTGAGAACCGTACTTAAATTTTCAGTTCTATATTTGTATAAAGGTTTAATTAGCTAGCATCTTTCTACTTGTATGATGGCAGTCACTTGATTCTTTTAATGGCAATGATTTTTGCCATAGGTGCCACTCCTTCAGCATACTCATACAATGAAGTAAAACAATGAAATGGTTAACCAAGCTGAATTTAGAGCTAACTGTATGAACATAAAATTACAGATGCGTTGCAACACACAGCAAGGTCTCTGAATCAGTAGAGCTGCGTTGCCTGAGGCTGAGCCACTTTGCTCACACACAGTTTACTACTGAGGGGGTGATGTGAGCATGCTCCCTTGGGTAGAAATCGCTACTCCAAAGACGTTGCTTTAATAACCCTCTTCATTTTTCTTTCAGCTGTTTAGACTGAAGTTGGTTTGCAAAGCAAAGTTGCTCTGACTCACCGATTTGAATACATTCTTGACAGATTGATTCACAGTATGTGAGAAGAAAGAAGGTGATCTGAGGAGCAGTGGGAGATAGAGAGTGGCAGTGCTAATGCAAACTGACCAGAAGTGACAGACAAACTGTGACCAGAGGGAGGACACTCCTGAAGCACAGTCACACGCACATCTCTCAGCTCAACTAAAGAACTAACACGCACTCTTTATTCAGGTTGGCAGTGAGGTGGTTTTAGAGAGGCCACTCATCAGCAGGAGAACTTGGGGTGAATCCTCCATGTTGGCAGGCATCCATCCTTCTAAAGCATCCCCTAAACAAGATGCTTCAGCTCCATTTAACAGGTTAACAGAGCTCACATTAACAGCTGCTATTTAAGACTAATTCTACATTTACTGCTGATCCTGCATTTTGATTGGACATGAGACACTCCATTAGTACTTAGAAACACACTCATACTAATCAAGTTAGGTCTATTTGCTTTTGTCACATTAAATGAAACAAATTTATGGTGATGGCACCCACTAAAACAGTTTTGCAACAGAGAAGCAGAGAAAAGGGTCTTTTTCAACCTGTAGATTGGATTACATTTTAACTTGTAACATTTCTAGAAATCCAGTGAATCATAACTAGCACTTGATAAACACATTCAGATGAACATCCACACAATGCCAAAATGAACTTTAAGATTTAACAAAGGGTGCTGGAAGGATGCAAAAGGTGTTGCCTAGCAACAGTAAAAATATTTCTTTCTTGGCTGAGGACCAAAGAAAATTTATCAAAACAAACGCAAAGCATCTGTCTCTGCCTTTGTCCCTGTGCCTCAGACCACATCACCGCACAGCCACTACCTCACTGTAAAAATCATCTATTCATATGTGACTGTTTATTTTTTCCCGGTGTGACAGAAGTACTGATAAATGGGGGTCAGTGTGCAGAAATGTTATGAGTGAACTTGCTGAAGAAACCTGAGTGAAGTAAGAACATTATACATAGATCAGCCACAATAATAAAATCACATACATGTGAGTGAAAAACTTTAATCATCTTGCAATAATGCTAAGTTCTGCCGGGAAACTTTGTGTATTCATGAGGAAATTGCTTTGACACAGACACCACCCACATGGCAATGGCATTCCCCAACAGCACTGGCCTCTCCTATCAGGATGGTCTAGGAATGGCTCAAGATATATTATAAAGAGCCCAAGATGTTGACCCAGACTCCAG
>VUQH01082446.1:0-13071 GCA_015106775.1 Etroplus canarensis | reverse complement strand
GTCTACACTGCATCACAGTACTGTGTGAAATGTTCATCAGTCCCAGAAAGTACATCACAGTTCTGTGTGTCACAAAATATCCCTGCACAACGTTCATCATTCACAGAAACGAAAGCGCAGTTCACTATCCTCAGTCCTGCTTGCCCTACTGGTTGTCATCAGGACCACGGAGGCTTTCGGGAGCGTTTGCAGAAGAGGCAGAAGTGTTAAGGAAAGGCGGGATGTCCGCACGACAATGCAGACAAGTTGCCGACAAGTTGCCGAAGGTGTCAGGAAGTTAATTTCCGCGTCCAAATTTTGATCGAGACCAAAATTTCGACGCGGAAATTTTGCCCTCTCCCGAAGGCGCAGAAACGCAGGGAAGTGTTCAGGAATGATAAAGACAGTTAAATGAAGCTTTCAAGAATACGCGGAGAGGTTGCGGATTTACTAAACTCGCATTCCGCATCTTGTCTGCGCCCTAGTGGACGCTAGGTTTTAAAAAGCATTTGTACATCTTTACTTCCCATCTCTGCAGTATTAAAGAAATGTACCAACATTTAGGATAAGTAATGTATATCTGGTGTTATTTTTATTCAGCTTACTGTCAGAAAAATACATTTTGTAAATAGTTACAAGGGAACTGGGGCTCGTGGCAGCCCTGCAGTGAAGCCCGTTTTCTACACACCTGTCTTCTGTGTGCGTGCGCGTTCGCGTCCAGGCCTCGCGCATTAAGAGGGCGCCTTTAGGACCCTGCGGAAGCTTTTTTCTCCGGTGGGCAGCCTCTGCGGCTCGTGAGAGAGAGAGAGAGAGAGAGTGAGTGTAAGAGAGAGAGAGAGAGAGAACGAGAGGGGGGCGGGGGAGGTGGGGAGGGGGGTAGGCGGAGGAGCGCGAGCCAGCAACGGGGAGACAAGACCCGGTAGAGCGCCAGGAGAGAGAGAGAGAGAGAGAGAGAGAGCGAGCGAGAGAGAGAGAGTGTAAGTGTGTGTGTGTGTGTGTGTGAGAGAGAGAGAGAGAGAGAGACCGAGAGTGAACGAGAGGAGAGAGAGCGACGACCGTCAGGGTCCGGGTGCCTGAGGGACGGACGACACGGTAAATATAAACATTACATTTTGGCTCGCGGACGCACGCCGGCGCCCGCTGCAGCCGTTAAGTTAGCTAACAGTCACCTCCTGAAGTCGCTCGCTCGCGCGCTCCGGAGCCAAACCGTCGGGTTCCGTTTTAGCAGGATGATGTGCGCGCGTGAAGACGGAGCGGTCCGCGCACGGGGCGAGTGAACTTGGGGACTTCTTTTTGTACCGCGGCAGGAAAATCACGGCCGTTACGTAACCGAGTGTGTGTTTAACCGTTGTCCGGTTGGAGGGTACAACCCCTGCCCCCCCCCACTTCCCTCCTCCTCCTCCCGACACCAGCAGGTAACGTTAAACCGGAGCGCACCGTCCTCCCCGTGCACCAGATGCAGACAGACACATCAGCGCGCGCGGAACCGGAGGGTGAGCGAGCGAGCGAGGCGGGGACGCGCATGCTGGGGTTAACGGGTGCATTCGGTGTGAGACGCGGCCCCGTGTGTGTGTGTTTTTTTTACCTGACCCAGTAAAGCTGATCGTCGCTACACATTCAGACACGTGCCTCACGCCAGCCGCCCGCCCCGCGCACACCCCCCCCCTCTCCCCACCGATTATACGCCGGTTATGAGAGGCCGTCCGGTAAAGGCCGCGTGAGGTCGCTCACAATATTAATTGTCATAAAGCGGAGCGTGTCAAACCGGCAGGAGCAGCTGTGACACTTCCGGAGGAGACTTTAAAAATAAAAGTCCAACGCGCTTGTTTCCCTGCTTAAAGGTGGGTAATCACCCAGCTGCTGTAATAGATATCTGTAATCATCAGCATAACTCGAATTATTATATTTTTAAAAGTTACTTTAGCCTCAGCATGTTCTGTGGCTGTAAATATAAGCATTTTGTTATTCTCTGATTCTTCAGTTTATCTTTTTGGGCTGTAAAATGTCCAGAAAATGTGAAAAAGGAAATTACGTGCCAGAGATCTAATTTTATATGAAAGTCCCAAACTCCACTGTGTTAAATTAATTCCCACTAAACAGAAAATGCCCACGTTGTAATAGTGAGAAACTCTTAAGTTATGGCAGTTATGGCTTAAATCAGGGGTTGTCAAGCTGATTTCAGTAAGGAGTGATCATTCACAGAATATAAACGTGATTTATTGAATTACAGATCTTGAATAAATGTATTGTGAATTGGCACAAGCTTATTGAGCTACAGAGACTTGTCATTAAATAGTTTGGTGATCAGACTCCGGCAGCACTGGTAGAAGCTGGATGGGACCTCCCCGGAGTCTAGAGGCTGGTGGTGGAGGTGGAGATGATGACCTGGGAGAGGATCTGGGTGACCAAGTGGAGATGGGGAGGAGGCGGTTCGCACAAACGAGTCTGCAAGTCAGCATGACAGAAGAGCGCTAAGATTTAAAGCTTACGGAACAGAGGCTAATTGGTTTGCAGATGGTGGGTGAGAAAATGATTGGGTCAGAGTGGTGACGACAGAATAGGGTTTGACAGCGTGGGAAAGTGGCCAAGAAGAAAGGAATAGACTGGCAGCCCAGACAGCTGTGATTGCAGACAGATGAATAAATACAGATCTTCCTTATTGAAATTATACCTGTTTCATTTGACAGCATGGGCCACATACAACCTAATTTCATTTTGCGTAGGCCAGGCCAGGGAAGCTATTGCTTAATATGAAAAATAAATGTTTCCCTTTCTTTCTTTGAAAACAAGTTTAACTAAGCATTTAATCAATGAGACTGAGATGTACAGTTTTAACAAATATGTCTCAGGTTGTTTCTATTATAAAGCTATGCTTCTGTATTAATTCAAAGAAACCCATCTGCACGGCCCATTGGTCTTACACTTTAAAAAATAAGGACTTAATCCTGAATTTAAAAAAATCTGTGAAGTCATAGAAAATGTTCTATTTTTATTTAAAAAGCAACTTTTCAGTTAATATTCTGAATACTAACAATAAAATAATAGTAACTCTCTTCATTAATTTCTAACTTTGGCATTTAAGGGGTCATGGGATCTGCGTTTGTCAGTAAAACTGATGAAAATAGTTAAACGGTCAAGATTTATGCCTCCTTTGAAATTTCCACATTTTCCTAAGCCATCCAGTGGGCTGGACTGGACCCTTGGGTGGTCCGGTTGTGGCCCCCAGGCGTTATGTTTGACACCCCCGGCTTAAACAATTAATGGAGTCCCAAATACTTGTCTTAATTAGTCACTTCAGTTTGTGTCAGCAGTGTAGTTATTAGTTTTTTTTTATCATTAAAAATAGGAACAAAAAAGACAAACAAAATGCATTCTGGGTTTTAGGTGGAATTTATTTCGTAAGCTGTCACAGTAAACATTTCTGTACAGGGTTTTTAAAAAGGAAACATGCATAGAAGTACAGTTTAGAGTATACGGTGTTATGTGACAAGAAAAAGAAAATATATTTAAATGAATAATGACAAAACAAATATGAACTTATACGGTGGATATAGAAAGTCTTCACAACCCTGTTAAAATACCAGGTTTTTCTGATGTAAACAAATGAGACCATGATAAATCATTTCAAAATTGTCCCTCCTTTAATGTGACCTGTAACCTGTATAAGTCAGTTGAAAAAGAAGCAAATCTGGTGGGGGGAAAATGCACCGTTTGCTTGAATTACAAATTACTGCATTCACTCTTTTTGGGTGGGAATCTATCAATATGGCACATCTTGACATGGCAATATTTGCCCACTCTTCCTTGCCAAAGTGCTCCAAATCTGTTGGATTGGAAGGGTATCTCTTGTGCACAGCCCTCTTCAGGTCACGCCACAGATTTTCAATTGGTTTCAGGTCTGGTCTCTGGCTGGGCCATTCCAAAACTGGAATTTTCTTCTGGTGAAGCCATTCTTTTGTTGATTTGGATGTATGCTTGGGGTTGTTGTTGTACTGAAAGGTGAATTTCCTCTTCAGATTTCTGGCAGACATCTGAAGGGTTTGGGCCAAAATTGACTGGTATTTGGAACTGTCCATAAGTCCTCTATAGACATCAGGTAGCATGTTACATGTCAAAATTCATGACAGAACAATTCAAAAAGACTGAACAAGTATAGCTTGTTGGAAGGGTTGCCAGGAGAAAGCCCCTTCTTTTAAAAAAGACGTGATAGGACAGGTTAGGTTTGCAAAGCTGCATCTGTAAACCAAGCACAGGAATGGTTTTGTTACCTTATTTGTGTACCTGGTCGAATTTACATAGAAAAGGTAGGTGTGTTGCCAGTAGTTTGTCCTTGATGACCCCAGTATTTACAAAATCCTGCTTACATTTGGATGAGTATGTATGAATTTGAAGGTGCTGTAATTTGTAAAAGTGATTCGGTTTAAACCTAATTTGTACTCAAAAAGAAAAAAAAATGATTGTTTAAGTTCTGTCTTTATTTATAAAACTTATTGATTATAAACAAAAATAGTTTGAAAACCAAGCTGCTCAAATGAGACAATTTTAATTTCATTTAGTGCTTTTATTATGAAAATAAATCGCCTACTTTCCTGTCTTGTCACTGCCTGATTCTCATTACGTTGATGTTCCTCTGAAGCTTTTTCTCTGCGCAACCATTTCTCCTCCCACCAATGCAGGCTTTAGCTTGGGCCTTTGACTAGGGGCTAATTTAAACCACTGCTGGCATGAAGACTGGAACATTTTAAATCAGTGTACATTGACTTGCTATAGGGGGGTGAGGTGTGTGTGTGTGTGTGTGTGTGTGTGACCTAAATACTCAGGACTTGGAGGAGTTAGTTGGCCTACAGCCTGGAGTTTGTGCAGGGAGCCCCAGAGTGGCGGGGTGGATACTGTGCAACCATTTCTGCGAAGTTTCCACTCCTGTGTTTCTCCTGGTAACCCTGGCCTGTTGCCTGTTGTCCTTACAGTAGATGATGTAAGGCCGGAGCATGAAGAGTGACATACTGTACAATACATCCTGAGCAAATCCAGACACATTGGCGGCACTCACACTGTACTTGAATCCAGATCACTGCTGAGGTCTATGAAATTGCATTTTAAAGCTCCTTTTTGGTATGAGCTTCTGACACCTGTCCGAACAAATCCCTCTCAGGAACTGAATCACAAAAATACAAAAACAAGAGCCTTCACACCCAGCTGCACTAATCCAGGAGTAATTGTGTAAAACAGAGGCTACTTTGGCTAATGCCGTTCTGTATGCCGTAAGCCTCAAAGATCAGGTTATCGCTTTAGCCCCTGATTTAATCTATGATTGAGGTTTATTAAATCAAGAATCAGCGCTGATTTGATTAGCTTGGGCTTATGTGCGGACTTTCCAAAACCACAGTTTCAGTTCATACCACAGTTTTTCTTCACAGAGGATTTTTTTACCACAGACCTGATGAACTGATTATGATTGAATCACCTGTTTCCTAAAAAGTATTTAAAAATTTGTTTTTACCACACTGCCATCCTTTAACTTGGAATTAACTTCAGCTGCTCCCTTGTGTTTTCCCCAAGGGGTTTTTCTCCAGTGGATTAATCCACATCGGTAATTTGGCATGTTTTGCAGCAGATGCCCTTTCTGACGCAATTAACAGCTGTACCAAACTAGGGAACCACATTACTACATCTGTTACGTGATGATGTATCAACCCTGTTTCTGGATCCAAGCTTCTCCTGCATTGGTTGAAGCGCTCATGTTTTTAACTTTCTGCAGTGCTTTGTTTGTCTCTTGTTTATTTAAACAGAAACAAGGCCCCCAAATCTATTCAGTTGTCATTCTCAGCCTCTACAGCTATGTATTAGGTCTATCATGTGCAGCATATCTTTAGACTGTTTTTAAAAACTCAACCTGTACAGTACTGTTTCAGACACCAAATATTTTAACCCTTCAGAATAGAAAAGAAGATTTCAGTGTGTACATAGAGAGTAATGCAAACATGCAGCAACGTTAACAACTCACCTCGTGTTGTAGATGGGATCATCTCAGATGTTTTTGTGGCTGAAGTTTGGTCCATTTTCGGTGTCTTCATCCTGCCATATGACAGCATGTGTGTGCTCACCGGGAACAGATGGAGAGCAATTTAACCCTCATGCTAAATCTTCCCTGTGCTAATGTGTTTATATTAGCCTAACTGTGGCTTTTTAGCCATGTGTCTTATGGGTGGGATTAGACCTGGAAGAACTTTAAGCTTTATGTGCTCATCCAATTATATTACTCTACTTGTATTTTCATTTCATAGCTTATTAGATCTCCCAGACAAAAGTTGGGAGGTATTATGGTTTTGACCTGGTTGGGTGTCCACCTTAGAGATTTGTGACATTATTGCAATAACTCATTACAGATTTCAAGAAGCTTTACTAAATTTGGTAGGTACATGCCCCCAGAGGAGCAATAGATTGCTATTTAATTTCAGCTTTCTGGTCCAAATGTTGGCAAACAGAGTGCATTACCGCCACCAACAAGTATCTCGTCTACCCTTATCATCCCTGCACAGGGCCCGCGGCCTTGGCTGATGACACCAGGGTCAAACCAAAAATTGCACCAAAGTGTGAACGTGGAGTTCAGCTGGTGCTGCTTAAGACAAGGGAACCTAAACTTAAAGGTAAAATTGGGGTCTACTTTTATACCTACCAGGTAGTGATCAAAGCCTAAGTCCACATAAAGACTTATAAAATGTACTTTCAACTGCTCCCTTGTATTCTCCTCAAGGGGTCGCCACAGCAGATTACTCTGCATTGGTAATTTGGCAGAGGTTTTATACCAGATGCCCTTCCTGATGCAACCCTCCATGGTGAGAGGGGCTTGTGTCCCCACCTGGGATTGAACCAGGGCCCTTTCGCTTGTAAGGCGAGTGTGTAAACCACTACACTGCAACGACACTTATATAACAATGTAATAAATTAAATTAATCTTGATCTGATCCAAAAGTAAATCTGGGCTTTTCCACATATTTCATTGTTTTATCTTTCCAGCTATTAATGCCCTAAGAGTAATGTACAGTAATCATGAGGGAAAATCAGACCTCTTTAGCACATCAGCTTGTTTCTCGAGTTCACCCTGATCTGATCCAGGTTATCTCATAAAGGCATTGGCCCTGGTCTGGAATATATTAATTGTCTTTCGTGGGCGAAACGCGTCATGTCTAGTTTTGCATGCACCTGCCCACGGGCTGCAGATGGAAATTAGTTAGTAGCTAAATCAGGTACAGGGCATCTTTTCTCTTATGATATGATCAAAAAATAAAGAATAAAACTAAGCTAAACTGAAGGTATGAAGTTCATCTGGGGAGCTCCCTTTTGGGCTGTCCCAAGAACTGTTCAGTTCAAAGACAGCAGTTGAGACTTGTTTCTTGGGTTTGAAAAGTCAAGTGCCTTCAGCCTGCATTTCTTCCAATGGCCAGCAGGGGGCAAATCCTATGGTTGTAAAAAGACACCCAGATGTACAGAAGTCTATTGGCAAAAATTACCCTTATACTTACTTGATCTATGATTTCTTTAAACACTTTACTCATAAGTTTATGGACTCAGTCACTAGTTTCAGTTTGTTTTAAATAAAACATGAGGTTTATTTTTTAAATTATTGTCCTCATCAGTGTACAGAAGGATAATAAAGAAGGGTAAGCTTTATTTTGACCTGACAAGTCATTTCTTAATTAGAACTCTGTGTTAGGAGCTAAAAAATCTTCCAAAAACTGGCTTCTAGGAACTATGATGGTTCCAACTTCCTTCAGTCCAACAATGTAAATTAAATATAAAGTTCCCTCTCTTTAGAAGGGCCGAATAGAACCCTACAGCAAAATTTTGTCCCAAGCCCCCAACAGCAGAGTCCAGCCCTGCATAGTAGAATATTTTTGCTTGTGTTAAGGCTAATAACACTCAATAAAAATCAGTATTTAAGCATAGATTATCTTGTTTGATTTTTAGAAATAACTTGTATTAGTCTAATCATATGCTTAGTAATATCCTGATAGAGAGGAACAACAGGTTAGAGGTTATCAGCCATAAAATCAAGGTGAACAAGCAGGTGTTCAGACATATTCTGACACCTGACAGGAAGAGTCAGTTTTAACACGGTTCCTTTTGAAGTTCAGTAGCTGTCAGAGACATGTCTGGTGTGAGCTTTTCATGTTCAGGCAAGGTGAAACCCAAGTCTCACCATTCAGCAGCCATCATGAAATGCCTCCAGACACATATATGGGCAGTTATTTTGAAACATTCTATAAACCAGGGTTGTCAGAGATGCAGCCCGGACATTAACTACTCCAATTTTCTAATGAAATGCATTTCAGTTTCTGTTTGTGATATGAGATTTACTACACAGGAGTGAAAATGGATGGGATCTAATCCATACATATTATTTTTTAGTTGCAATAATAATAATAATAAAGTTTATTTGTATAAAATTTGACATAACCAACATTACATATTGCCTCCCAAAAATGAATAACACATGGAAAAACACAAACCCTTATAATAATTTAAGGAAAAAACGTGCACTTCAATTTAAAATAGGCAGTTCAAGACTCAAGTGCAATGTCAAGTCAAAATAAAAAAAAAGTGTGATTTCGTAGTTAAGAATAAATTAAAACTAACCTATAATTTTGAAAGTTATATGGATATAATGTTTAGCAGAAAATGTCAATGATATCAGAAAATCTATAATCAAATAAGAAGGCTTTATGATGAATAAATTATGAGTGATTTAAAAGCAGATACACACAAACGGCAAGCACTCGTCATCTTTAGTTTGTAAGGTAAGGCACGTTCCTGCCTGAGGATCTCAGTTTGTGCAATGGTTGGTATGAGGACAGCACTTTCAAAATGTATTGTGGTGCCATGAAGGGCTTAAATAGTAATAAATCAAATCTAAAATGAAGGGACAGCCAGTGCAGTCATTAAAACTGGTGCAATATGATCACTTTTTTTTAGTCCTTATAAGAAATCTTTTCTGCTGCATTTTGAAAAACCTGAAGTCTGTTTATTGATACGTGTTAGAGGACCTTAACAGTAATCTTAGAGGAAATAAAAGCATATGGCTACATATGAAAGTTTTATGCCCTTTTAGTGATCTATAAATTGTTTTAGACTACATTAATGTGGAAAAGCAACATCTACAGGAGCTTTTATGACATCTCACTTTGCAATAATACCACTTAAAGTTTATCGCAGAATATCTAGGAGGGAAGAAATTTCATCACCTGACTTGTTGCAAAGGTGGTGTCACTCTTTAGATGCAAAGGCAGACTGCATGGCTTGATTTCACACATCTGTGGCAATGGGACTGAATGAAACAGATGAATTTGGTGATTGAGAAGTGTGTTCCAATGCTTTGTCCATATAGTCGAATTTTTGAAATTGCTCTTGTTTATTTTAAGACATATTATACTTTGCATCATCAGTTTTTCAATGGATTACTCCTTAAATAAGATAAATAATTTAACAAGAAATAATCTGTTATCCAGCTAATTTTTAAGGGGTGAGGGGTGTCTTTTACTTGAGTTTATGGTTTCAAGTCTAGGCAATGGCCCAGGCGAATGTTTTCAAAATATTTACACCTAAATTATGCAATGGTTTGGGCTGTATGTGGCCCGTAAATTAAAATGGTCCAAACTAAACTTTAATTTCAACAGTCACTGGGGTATAAAAACTGCTTGCCTAGACTCACTGTTAAGGTTTGTGGGTTTCGTGCTTGTGGGACGGTATTTTGTTCATTTCTAGAGTGTTTAGTTTTCTTTTATTCTGTCATGTTATTGTTTCTCTTCAGTTTAGTTGCCTTCCCTTTCCGTGTGCCCTTTGTTGCCTCATTGTTCCTGCCCCTGCTCATGTTTTGTGTTTAGTTCTCCTTGTTGTCTTTCTCATGTTTCCCTGTGTTCAGGCTCCTTGTCCATTGTCTTGATGTGTTAGTTCTGTTTTCCCTTTAGTCCTTGTAGTTATACTCGTTACCTTCTGTAGTTCTGTTTTCAGCATTCTCAGTTCATGTTTTTGCCTCTGTCTAGCCCCTGCCAGTGTTTCCGTCATTTTTATTCTCCTCCTGTTTCCAGCTGTGTGTGATCATGTTTATTGTCAGGTCTGTCTTCCGTATGATCAGTCTGCGTCTCTGTCCTTTGTCCTGTCTGTGTTTTCTGGTTAGTTTCTTCTGTGTCTTCCCGCAGTGTCCTTGTCAAGATCAGTGTTGGTTTTGTTCCTAGTTTCCTGTTTTATTTTGATATCTGTCTCGTCCTGTGCATTGGGTTCAGTTTTGTTTCCTGCCCCTGACTGTTGTCACCTGTGCTTCTCACCCTGCTGTTGCTCGTCAGTCATTAGTCCTTGTCTATTTATGCTCTGTCTGCCCTGTGTTCGTTGTTGCGTTGTCAGTGTTGTCTCCCCAAGTCAGTGTGTTGCTCCAGCCAGTGTATCAAGCCTGTTTCTGTATCCCTGGGTTAGTTTCTATTGATGGACTTTGTGTTTTCTTAGGGACAATTGGCAATAAACTTGCCTCCGAGAGTCCTGCCTTTGGGTCCCCTCCTCATTCACACTGAAACATGACACTCACCAATCAAATCTAATAAAAAACAATTAAACCCTTATCCCAAAATGAGTTCCTTCCTGGAAGTTGTACTTCTACCCCCATCCTTCTCCCATGGATATCAAGTCAGTATTCTTTGAGTGTCATATCTCTCTTTTATAATGTCCCTGGTGAAACACAAAAGAGCAGAATTGTGATCTTAATCAACGTTATAATCTCCCAAGAAGAGTGGTGTCTATAGAGCTCACTGAACCGTAGTACTTTTTTGCTCGCTATCTTAAAATCTGCTTATTCTTTACTGTTTGTATCCCTTACATGCAATCTTAAACTGTGAAAAGATATGTACTTAACAGCCCGTTACTCTTTTGAAGTGTGTTTGCCAATAGCTGTTTGGAAATGCTCCTTTAATGTGCCAAAGTGCTTACAATCTGCCAAAACAGCTGAAAAAACCTATAAGCACATATTTCAAACCAAATGTTTATAAAATCAGGATTTTACCTTCAAAACTTCCTTTGTGGCTATAAATCTGTCCCTATGCTTGCTTTGCTTTGTGCCTGGGCGCTGGTTTTGTCATTAATTACCTTCCATATAACAAAAAATATTAATGAGGGCGATGAGATGAGAGGGTGATGAAACAAGAGCCAATATGAGCTCAAGTACTTACAAGGTCACACATGGCTGCCTCTCCACTGAACACTATCCCTTCACAGCTGCTCTCCACTTGTCCATTCAAGCTCAGTAAGGAGACACACTATACTAGAATAAGATGAATTGTTTATTAAATACAAAAACAAAATAATTTCCTTGTTATAGCTTTTCATGGGATAAAATCTGTTTATTATAGTCATAGAGCACGTGTGGATTTTAAACTGTTAGACAAACCATGAAAATGTAAGATAAGTTATATATAGTAGTGGATTCTTAGTGTACCCAGTAGTGTAGTGGTTTATGGATTTGCCTTACAAGCAAAAGGGCCCTGGTTCAATTCCAGGTGGGGACACAAGCCCCTCTCACCATGGAGAGTTGTATCAGGAAGGGCATCTGGCATAAAACCTCTGCCAAATTACCAATGTGGATTAATCTGCTGTGGTGACCCCTTGGTGGAGAATACATGGGAGCAACTGAAAGGTACATAGTGGATTCTTGTAAATGTAAATACAAGCCTCTCTCTTAATGCAATTAGATCCACATGTCAAAGTTTCAGTTTGTATTTTGTGTGTGGGTATGTATTTGCATTGCTGTAAAAACATGGATGTGTTTCATGCTTGTGGTCAAAATTCAGATTTTGGCCATGTTTATCTGCAGTCTGAATGCAGCCTCTTTGTCTAATAAAATGGGACAGTTTCATCAGGCCACATCAGTCACTCTGCGACAGCCAGTGTTGACAGCTACCCTGATTCCAGCAGATTCCTCTGAGTAATGCTGTGTGTTAACTTGTTAGAGCTCAAGAACAGAATATTTTCTGTTCCCATACATCAAGCATAGTTCATAGAAACCCACCTGTTGTATAGCTTTGACCTCAGGGATGCGTACGTGTAAAGGGCAAGCAAGAGGTGGTTGAGGAAGTAAGAAAAAAGGAAAAAGATGTCAGCCACATACTGAGAATGATTTCTTACTCAGACCTGACAAGTTTCCTCTCACTGTACGTGTGTTTATGTGTGTTGTCTTTTTCCCCCAGGAGAGGGGGAGGACTGAGGGAGCGAGTGATCGTCTGACAGACCGACAGATTGAATGAAACTGCACCTGGTGCTTCTGAGGGGCATTCCCATGTTTTGATTTGCTCAGTTTTTTACTTTGTAAACTTGGTTTCACCGAGCTGCTCCCTGCCATGCCGTCCGACAGTCCTGCTGCCGCTGAACCACCCCAGACGCCAGAGAACGACACCTCCATTGATGTGGTAAGCAGATGTTACTTCCAATATACAGGTGCATCTCACAAAATTAGACTATCATGAAAATTTCAATATTTTTGTCACTCATTTCAGAAAGTGAAACCTATATATTGTATAGATTCATTACACATAGAGTGAAATATTTCAAGCCTTTATTTCTTGACATTTTGATGTTTATGGCTTACAGATAATGAAAACCCAAAAGTCGGTGTTTTAGAAAATTAGAATATTGTGGAAAAAGTTCAGTACTGGAAAGTCATGGTGTCACACCCTAATCAGCTAATTACCTCAAAACACCTGCAAAGGCTTCCTGAGCCTTTAAATGGTCTCAGTCTGGGTCAGTAGGCTACACAATCATGGGGAAGACTACTGATTTGACAGATGTCCAGAAGACAGTCATTGACACTCTCCACAAGGAGGGTAAGCCACAAAAGATAATTGCTAAAAGCGCTGGTTGTTCACAGAGTGCTGTATCCAAGCATATTCATAGAAAGTTGAGTGGAAGGAAAAAGTGTGGTAGGAAAAGGTGCACCAGCAAAAGGGATAACCGCAGCTTTGAGAGGATTGTCTGGCAAAAACTATTCAAGAACTTGGGAGAGCTTCACAAGGAGTGGACTGAGGCTGGAGTGAGCGCATCAAGAGCCATTACACA